>VMBQ01001858.1:149328-161655 GCA_007657795.1 Dreissena rostriformis | reverse complement strand
ATTAAAGTTAAGTTACTGTAATTGGCTATTTTAACAGAATAGCCATCTTATGCATTACTTCAAATCAATATATTTCGATTTTAGCTCAAAATTAATGTAACGGTTGCAACTACGCGCATTTGTAATTGTTTGTTAATGAAAATAAGTACCTACCACTACTGGATGTTCCGTTCTCTAATCCATAAATACAAGAAAAGATGAAAATCACGTGATTAAGTAGTGTATTGACACAATGTTTCGTAGTAAAACATATACCCGACGTCGTAGAGAAACGGACTACGCTTTGACGTCGTCAGCCCCCAGTGTTACATCTCATGTTCATGCTCAAGCTATTGAATCTTGAATTGTTAACTTTACATCATTTTTGTTTTAATTTCTCAACAAATAACATAACACGATATTTGTATGAATGCAACTTTACCAAAATAGAAAAGGATATGGTCAAAGGTATTTCTCCAGAACTGATAGGCACTGTGATGTAAGTGTAGCACAAGAGATTACATCTTCGGAGATATAACAGTTTAAAAATCAGCAACATAAACCAGTAATGCTACCTTCAATATTGTATCACTGAGGCATTTCTAGTATGCCTTTAAAAATAAAGCAAGCCTTTTATGGCTTAAATGTGAATTGTATGGTACTTGAACCAAAGTTAATAAGAAATTGGAGTTATTTAAATAAAATGAAGCAGTGATCATTCTTTGCAATTAGCAACATAAAAAAACACGGGACAATACTGAATTTTTATTATAGAGTGTTAAACGAACACATATCATCAATAATAGCAATATGGTTATAATAATAGTAATGCAAAACTACTTTGGCTAATCAAAAAAATCATCGTATGTTTTTATATATAAAGAAAGTTGAAAAGAATAATTACACAGGAACACACGTCTGTGGATTTTCAAGGGAAAACGGTTCTAAGCCGTTAGTTAAAAACAGCATTCTTCACCAATTAACCATTAAAGTCGCTAGATTGTATGTATTTAATGACGTCTATGCGTCGCAGGCGCTTTTTTCACAGAATGCCAAGACCTTCTCTTTTCAATGTCAATCACCGCATACACGAAAAACGTCCATTCAGCCTCACAGTTCACCACTAATAGCATATTTATTCCATTTTGCTATGAAATAGATTGAATGCTGAATTTGTTTAATCATTTTTTTTAAATGTTTTAACAAAAACATTAGATATATGGAACATGTTTAATATTGATAACCCGTAACCGTTTTCCATTATTTATTTGATTAAATAATTCCGTTCAAACTTGATGGTGTCAAGAACGGTACATGTTTATTTCAATCGACGGTTCTGATTGAAATGGTGTTGTCATTTTGCACGGTTGTATTTAAAGGCGGCTTAAATCATTTCCGAAATCGCACGTTTCAGCAAATCGAAAAGGGAGGCGGAAAACTACAACGGGCGAGGCATGGTNTTATTTCAATCGAAGGTTCTGATTTGAAATGGTGTTGTCACTTTGAACGTTTGTATTTAAAGGCGGCTTAAATCATATCCGAAATCGCACGTTTCAGCAAATCGAAAATGGTATCCTGGCAAAGGGAAAAACATATATCTGGTTGATGACGTGTATAGAACTATGGCAATGGTTATAAAGCATGTATCTGTAGCAGCGGCAATGTGCGACCCTATACGATTGGCAAACTACATGTATTACGTTTGCAGTTATAAATTGATCATTTTACCCTAAGTGGTTATTAAGTAAAATTAAAGAATAGGAAATGCAACAAACAATAACACCTTAAAGTATATCGTAACACATGTGCAATATGGACGACACTCGGTTTTGATAATTAAGTACTAAATATTAAAAGATAGATGTTAAAATAGNGTTCGACCCTATACGATTGGCAAACTACATGTATAATTAAATCTTTAAAAACTGTTGTTCAATTTAGTGGTCAGAGCTGAAGTCTTCTTAACGAAGTCCATCGAATCGTCTACTCGCGTCTCGTACATGGGAAACAGTCTCAGGCTTCTCGTACATGGAAAACAATCACAGGCTAACACGAAGCCTATGGCGTCACGCAGCTATGTATATAATGGTCTTTCCCAAGTGACTATTTAATACGTACTTTCGAATCAACTTTATAATATGAATCGATCTATGATTCTATGATTACGATACTGTTCAAGAGTGATTTCATTAACCACAATACAAAAATAAAAACGTGCAAAGTAGGATTTGTCGATATGCAGAAAAACTTGAATAAATACCTAAACTTAAAGTATGAGATCGTAAAAACACGACATTGATCGGTTTAAATAAGCTTAGTAATATGTCGTTAGTTTAGAAATAATTTCAGTTGATCCATTCGGCGTTGAGCTATTAGGTTTGCAGTTAAAAATTGATCATTTTACCCTAAGTGGTTATTAAGTAAAATTTAAGAATAGGAAATGCAACAAACAATAACACTTTAAAGTATATCGTAACACATGTGCAATATGGACGACACTCGGTCTTGATAATTAAGTANCTGGAGTTTCACTTCTTCATATTAAAAAAAAAACATTGGTTGCACAAAAAAAACAGTAATTATATCTTTTTGAAGACAGGCAAATGAATCAATGATGGAAAGAACAACAACAAACCAAACGGGTATAAAGAACGTGCAATATTTTGAGGCTTATGAATATATACACATGTGTGGACGTGTCTCGTATATGTCCATCTTCATACGTACTTCACTCTGTAACCGTGTATTTATATGTTTAATTATCAATTTCATGTTGAATAAGTATATGCATCATTGTTTTTTATTTGGGTCTATTATTTTCAACACATAATTGTAAATTTAACTTGCTTTTGTATTGTATCTTTTAAGACTCCCGACACCGAAGCCGGAAGTTGTTTTGCATGCGCGCAGAGCACAGGTGCCAAGGGAAGTTGGAAAGTGTGTGGCAGTGTTTCTCGTAGCCTTTATAGACACGATTGTACTGCTGTGCGCCCTCAGTGGTGCCAAATGCTTATCTGACCAGTGTGGAAAGGGCATATCGGAAAAGTCTGTGTATACTTACTATACTATTAATAAATCTTACAAATCGAATTAATATGTTAACATAACGATGAAGCTTAATGTCTTGCTAAAGTGTATCTTGACTGTTAAATCGCACGTGTGTACCAAGATATAATGTAATTATGACTGAAACGTTTGTGTAAATGAGAAGATAAAAATTAAATAACGTTAATGAACGCAAAACGTAATTCTGTAGAATCCAATGAGGACTTTCGGTGACAAGTTTAAATACGTATGAAGATGGACATATACGAGACACGTCCACACATGTGTATATTTTCATAAGCCACAAAATATTGCACGTGCTTTATACCCGTTTGGTTTGTTGATGTTTTTTCATCATTGATTCATTTGCCTGTCTTCAAAAAGATATAATTACTGTGGTTTTTATGTGCAACCAATGTTGTTTTTTTTAACACCCAATGGCGGTTTTGTAAAAAGGTCAACATGGTTANTACACACCTCTGTGGTCCTTTATTTATGGCAAGGAACCAATTGCCAAAACGGTACAGTACGGCACAAAACGAAACAACATATACACATAGTAGAATAAAGCTGGGGTCACCGCCTTGGAACGGTCAATGCTAAGCATTGGGGGTTTAAACCAGTTAATGAGCGCTCAACCTCACACTTGGCCCAGCAATATTCATGATACATATAAGTGTAAATAAAATTTAACCTCATAGCATTGCAACTCAAATTAAACAGTAATAAAAGGGAATTAAAACGCATTCAATTTAATTACTATTTTATTACTCAATGGTTGAAAGGAGACCAGAGCAACAGAGTTACAACTTTTTGAGGCACGATGAAATGAAATTACTAACACGCATCAACTACATCCCTTCTTTATACAAAAAAGATTTCAGAATATAGCATCATATAGTTAATATTTCAGATCATCATCGCGCACCTACAGGAAGAAGCAGCAATATTGGGTGTAAAAGATCCAAATTACCTACTTGATTGTTTATGTGACTAATTCAAAATAAATAAAACGAAGCTTAAAAATAAATTGATCAAGAAACTACCATCAGAGAAAAAATAATCGAAATTAACACCCAATGGCGGTTTTGTAATTAGGTAAACATGGTTACATTTTGCAGTAACAGTTGTTTTAACTTCATTCCTATTTTAACATCTATCTTTTAATATTTAGTACTTAATTATCAAAACCGAGTGTCGTCCATATTGCACATGTGTTACGATATACTTTAAGGTGTTATTGTTTGTTGCATTTCCTATTCTTTAATTTTACTTAATAACCACTTAGGGTAAAATGATCAATTTATAACTGCAAACGTAATACATGTAGTTTGCCAATCGTATAGGGTCGCACATTGCCGCTGCTACAGATGCATGCTTTATAACCATTGCCATAGTTCTATACACGTCATCAACCAGATATATGTTTTTCCCTTTGCCAGGAAACCATTTTCGATTTGCTTAAACGTGCGATTTCGGAAATGATTTAAGCCGCCTTTAAATACAAACGTGCAAAGTGACAACACCATTTCAAATCAGAACCTTCGATTGAAATAAACATGTACCGTTCTTGACACCATTAAGTTTGAACGGAAATATTTAAAACAAATAAATAATGGAAAACGGTTAAGAGTTATCAATATTAAACATTTTCTATATATTTACTGTTTTTGTTAAAACATTAAAAAAATATGATTAAACAAATTAAGCATTCAATCTCTTTCATAGCAAAATGAAAAAAAAAAAATATTCTATTAGCGGTGAACTGTGAGGCTGAATGGACGTTTTTCGAGTATGCGGTGATTGACATTGAATAGAGAAGGTCTTGGCATTCTGTGGAAAAAGCGCCTGCGACGCATAGACGTCATTAAATACATACAATCAAGCGACTTTAATGGTTAATTGGTGAAGAATGCTGTTTTTTTAACTAACGGCTTAGAACCGTTTTCCCTTGAAAATCCACAGACGTGTGTTCCTGTGTAATTATTTTTTTCAACTTTCTTTATATATAATAACATACGATGATTTTTTAATTAGCCAAAGTAGTTTTGCATTACTATTATTATAACCGTATTGCTATTATTGGTGATATGTGTTCGTTTAACACTCTATAATAAAAATTCAGTATTTTCCCTTGTTTTTTTTTATGTTGCTAGTTGCAAAGAATGATCACTGCATCATTTCATTTAAATTACTCCAATTTCTTATTAACTTTGGTTCAAGTACCATACAATTCACATTTAAGCCATAAAAGGCTTGCTTTTTTTTTAAGGCATACTAGAAATGCCTTAGTGATACAATATTGAAGGTAGCATTACTGGTTTATGTTGCTGATTTTTAAACTGTTATATCTCCGTAGATGTAATCTCTTGTGCTACACTTACATCACAGTGCCTATCAGTTCTGGAGAAATACCTTTGACCATATCCTTTTCTATTTTGGTAAAGTTGCATTCATACAAATATCGTGTTATGTTATTTGTTGAGAAATTAAAACAAAAATGATGTAAAGTTAACAATTCAAGATTCAATAGCTTGAGCATGAACATGAGATGTAACACTGGGGGCTGACGACGTCAAAGCGTAGTCCGTTTCTCTACGACGTCGGGTATATGTTTTACTACGAAACATTGTGTCAATACACTACTTAATCACGTGATTTTCATCTTTTCTTGTATTTATGGATTAGAGAACGGAACATCCAGTAGTGGTAGGTACTTATTTTCATTAACAAACAATTACAAATGCGCGTAGTTGCAACCGTTACATTAATTTTGAGCTAAAATCGAAATATATTGATTTGAAGTAATGCATAAGATGGCTATTCTGTTAAAATAGCCAATTACAGTAACTTAACTTTAATGAAACTACATGTTACTTTGATACACTGTACATTAAACATGTTATACAAAACAGGTTACGAACAGATAGTTTAATCATTCAAATGCTTTGTTTGGAAGGAAAATACAAGTCGCTTTATGTATATGTTTTGCACAGAGTATGTATGGTTGTGCAACGAACTACAAATATAATGTATAGGTTACTCAACGAAGTTTCTGTAATATCTACTTCGATGGCATGTGTATTGACACAATGTTTCGTAGTAAAACATATACCCAACGTCGTAGAGAAACGGACTACGCTTTGACGTCGTCAGCCCCCAGTGTGTGAGTTAACTTTGTTTGCTAATAATGTATATACGGGTGGAATGCCAAAATCGTGGACCCCAACTCTAACAACTGTTACTTGTACGTATGCGTTCGAAAAATTTATGCACAGTGTTATCCAAATTATGGGGATAAATAACCAATACACAAGTATGATACCTCAATAATTATGTGGGTGTTATTCGCATATTCATTTGAAAACGACATGTTTTACATAAGCATGACGACTACATAAAGGGTAGTTATGAATAATCACAGTGTGCTAATCATTGTGTTGAAGGATATTTAATGTTCGTAAAGCGGCAATGAAAGTCTCACAAAATTATCGTTGAACAATATATAAATACTGTTACAAGCATGATTTTGAAATATAATACTAAAACATGGACAATAGTTCCTAACCATAAAATGGATACAACTTAAAAACAAGATGGCCGAAATAGCACAGAGTCCTGCTCATGTATTAACGGCAACATAAAGGTGCGTAACAATGTTATAGCATATATTTGATCTTTAGCGCTGATAACATATGTTTGTGGTGGAAGATTAATTGCCGAAATACATGAATCAAATTAATTTTATGAAATTACAACAAAACATATAGTCAATAGGAAAGATCATAAAGTCAACCTGTTTCTACAACCATTGAGCACGCAGTTTTTAAGTGTGCTACAGACAACACATAAATATTCCAAAGCTCGATACATAATTGCATGCGACCTTTATGTGAACTCATAAAATAAAGCATTATCTCAACAACAAACAACAACAGGATCGGGTGAAATGAAAATTAGCAAAAAAATTACAATTGTAAATAATTGTATTAATGCCTTATGACTCACATGCGTCTCAGACATTCCTCATCGATTCATTCAGTAGTCTTTAAAACAATTGACCAATATTTGTACAAATTATATGCATATTGTCATTATTTTTTTATATATGCCCGTGATTAAAATGCAAAGCTATAAATGTTTTATTGTAAACTAGTAATGCCACCATAAAATTAAATTATACAATCATGCGAGGCTGAGATGCAAAAGAGATAGTTGCGTGGATGTGATGTATTTGTGCACATATTTAATAGTATTAACCCATTTATGCCTAGTGGACTCATCCATCCTTCTAAATTGGATCAATTTATTTCCAAAATTAGGGATGTCTAGTATATGTATTTCTATATTTAGAATATTTCTTACAGAAATTCCTTTAAGCAAACAGCGCAGACCCTGATGAGACGCCGCATCGTGCAGCGTCTCATCTGGGTCTACGCTGTTTGCCAAGGCCTTTTTTCTAGACGCTAGGCATAAATGGGTTAATAGTATTAACTATAAATCAAAACGTATATCATAAATTTCTGTAACTTGCATAATAGAAGCAGACACAATTCACCGAAAAAACGTAGGTACATGTACATGCGCTTGTAAAAAATAAAATAATGTAACAAAACAACTAATTTGCCATTACAGAGATTGCATTCTTTTGTTGTAAACAATAAAGAGCAAAATTGCCTCACCTACATTATGTTGTACTTATTGTAAAGTTAACATTTCGAATAAGACATTTATTTACGCGATAGACAAGCATATGTGTTACTAAACCTTTGTTAATGATGAAAAACTCAAAACTGTAGCGCATGCACACTCTGTAACCTTATGATTAACTTGCTCCGTTCAAATATAGGATAAAATAAAACCAGTTGGTTTTCCCGAGTTGCGCATGAACATACTGGAATAAGGTGTTCGCATTGAAGTACAGGTTGCTTCGAATGCTATGGTCCAAAGCAGTGTACCGGGTACTGTTTTTTATATACAATTTGGTAGTATGTAATCTCATTGCCATGATTATACACATGATTTAAAACCTGCAAACAGCAAACATCCGATGTTGCATGTAGTGTAGGATCTTTCAAAATTTATGATCATTGATACTGAACAAACATATATTGATGAAGACGCATTTCAATTAATCATCAGTAGTTAATTTGTTCAATCAGTACATATTACATTAATTGTGGGGACTGTCTGATTGTTGGGGACTGTCTGATTGTTGGGGATTGTCTGATTGTTGGGGACTGTCTGATTGTTGGGGACTGTCTGATTGTTGGGGACTGTCTGATTGATGGTGATTGTCTGATTGTTTTAATCGCAATCTGTAAATCTGTTGCCACGTCCTCCGCGGTGGGTCGGGCGTCTGGATTGCCGTCCCAACATCTCTCGATCAACTGAACAAGGTTGGATGGGATGGCGTATCTTTCTGTGCATTTTGGGCGGGCACCTTCTTTAATGGCCTCTAGAAGCGTCATGACGTCAAAATCATTGTAAGTATCTTCAGAATAGGCGTGTCTTTTCAATGAAACAAAAAATCGATTAAGAATTAGTTACTGAACGAACATGCATATTATGATTATTAAGCGATGCGGTAAACAATGTACAAATAAAGAATTGGAAATTAAAACATAAGTTTTCTAACGTTTTACAATGAAAGACTTTGAATGTTAAGCAAATGTTAACAATTTGTTACTCAATTATCAGCGGCAGGAGAAAAATCTTATCATCAAAACTAGGTCCTTTTTTCATGACAAGTGATAAATTGCCCACGAATTCGACACAGAACAAAGTCAAACAACGATCACTAATACATACATCTGGATACATCGCATTGGAACAGTCTATACAAATCGTTCAATGTTTTAACCGGTTTTTTCGGGCCCCTATATGACCCAGATTTATTCAAAATATTAAAATGTAATAGAAACAATTTAAATACATCAATTACGTTTTGAGGCAAAACTATAAAGTATCCACCCTAATCAAAAGTACAGCGTCTTATCATGCTAAGACAAGTCAAAAGTATAGTGCTTATAAAACTGGAATAAAATTACGTTTTGGATGTTTATAACATAAATGTGTATGCCAATCGCTGCTGTTTCAACTGACACTTACCTTCCATACCAAAGTTCCCAGAGCACTATACCGAGACTGTAGATGTCAGTATTCTTCTTATACTGCTTGCCGGAGAGTACTTCCGGTGACATGTGTGTACGGGTACCTGTATATGTAGCATTTATGTCCGCCTCGTGTTTGGCAAAGCCGAAGTCGCACACCTTGACCACTCCTTTGCTCATCTGTATACATATGAGCATGTGCGTTAAGTTTCTTCCCAGAAAACCCTGTGTAGTCCGCACAGGCTAATCAGGGACGACACTTTCCGCATATTGTGGAGTTTTGCTTAGTAGGGGCTTCCTTTAAACGAAAAATAACATAAAAGCGGAAATTGTCATCCCTAATAAGCTATGCGGACTGTACAGGCTAATCTGGGACGACACATTACGCACATGCATTAAACCCCCTTTGCTAATCTGCATACATATATCATCATCAAATTATTATTGAAACTATTTATCTCATAACGAAAATGCTTTAATTTGACAAAAACACCAATATAGTTAACTTTTGTCGTACATGGATTTGACTTAAGGTTTGATTTGTGTCTTTTACTTATTATTGGCACGTTTCAAACTGTAAGTTATTTCAGTTCTAGAAAGCAACATTATAAAAGGAAGACATGTAGATATAGAGAATAGCCTACTAGGTAAGCGTTGAATAGAGAGAAGTTTATGTTGCGAGGCTTAGAACGCCGGGAGCGCGAGCCTTGGCTAGCGCTTCCGGTGTTCGAGCCGAGCAACATTAACTTCTCTCTATTCAACGCTTATCCTAGTATTCTATTCATCCCATCAATTTTCTTAGTCGTCAATTATTTATTCTTTAATTGATCAAATAAAAGCAAAAACACATTAAATTATCTGAATCTAACATTGCGTGGAAATATTAATTGTGATCTTTCCCGTTTACGGAACTCGAAATAGTCTTAAAGAATTCCACGCAAAAGAAGAGTAACGAGACAAAATATCGGTATATGCCTCAATTCAAATGTAATCAGCATTCCAAATGTTACACACTCCAGTAGAACACAAACGCTTTTGTTCAAATTAAAATTCTAGTTTCACCACTGCAATTAACAAAAGAATGGCTGCCATTTTGAACTTACGTCAGGCATGATTCAGCATTTATCTCCGCCGATATTTTAAATTTTAGTCTATAAACAACTCTTCTTTTTACACACTTTTCACTAACTGGCATGACAAAGTCAACCATCTACTGCTTCTTGTTCTACTCACTAAAGTTGTGTAATTACCATGTTTATTTTTGTTAGTTTTGTTTGATTTTATGGCGAGTTAAAACTTCTGCACACAAAACAAAATTGATGTCTTAATCGCCATTTGGCATAAAACACGCTTACCTCAATGACAACTTTAATCCAATCCTAATAACAATACAGTTACAACGATATGTACTTCCATTTTCTGTTCTTCAATCCCTTTTTTCGACATTTATTTTAACCACACTATTTAATAAATAACGCTTGTTTCCTTGAATTTGTTCTGACCAAAAACACAATGCTCGAAACCGTACTATATCGAAGCGAGTTATTTTATTAACATCGAAATTTACAATTATGCATTACAACCACACAATCCGAAAAACGTTGTGGATTCGTTCGATGCTTTATCAAATATTTTACTGTTAAATAAATTAACACGTCCGACTTGTCCATCTTAAAATCCAGAGAGTCGAATTAAACTGGTGTGTTTCCTTCACAGAAATTATGTAGCACGAGATAAGTCAAGCGCAATCAATTGAATGAAAAATAAAAGTACGGAAAGCCGGTTTTGAGATAAATTTAAGTGGAAATTCGGCTTTTTTTATATACGGTATATTGATTTCAAAAGTAAACATTCATTTTATGTATAAATCCAAAAAAGAAGTCCGTGCACGCGACAGGTTTATTCAGCAAAGTGGGAAAGAGATAAGTTTATACAATGGGGTGTTATACCGTCAATGTCGCGGTGAAGATGGGATAAATATTATTACAAATTAATCATAAAATAGACAATCCCAGAAATCGATACCTCCCGGATTACCCGCCCCTGAATACTCTCGCGCGTCTCCAAAACGGTACTGAAGAAATAAACATGGACCTATATATGTTTGTATAGGTCCCTACGCAAAACAAGGAAGCGAAACGGTTTTATCGAATATATTTGAGGATTTAAAGAGTTTCTGTTATCGATCTGACAACCTCATAATAGTTCGTGTTTAAAAAAAAATATATATTACGTAATTAGTAGAAATAAGGTTCATCTGCATTCTTTTAAGAGTAATAAAACACAGCATGGACATGGACCTATTTGTGTAGGTCCCTGGCATGAATAAGGTCTTGATTGTCATTTAACATGTTATTTAAAGGTGACACGTGATATCTTATCTTAATTACGGTATCTACACATGTGCAGACATGTGGTGTCACGGGCAAACCCATAAACGCTTTTAATCCACACTTGGAACATCGCCTCCCATTTAGCGAATTCGTTCGCGCCTTTATCGCTGATGTTTTTTTTCAAGAGATTTATGTTGCCGTCATTAATAATCCGTAATTAAAGAAAAATAAATCACTTATTTTTTTCGTGTTTTTATTTTTTAAGCGTAAATTTAGACCGTATTACGAAAATTTAATAAAGACATACGTTTAGGAAATCTAGAGAACACAATTGGAACTATTTAAGTTTATTTAAGGCTCATTATTTTTCATGTTGAACATTTCAATCGTGAATTAAGATGTTATTAAGAAAATTTAATAATATTTCAGGCAACATGTAAAACGTTATTTAAATAATAATATAAGAAAGTTGTAGACAAAAGCTGATATGTCCTTTTCAATAAAAAAGTATGACATATCCTGACATCTTACACAGTTTTGCAAGCGAATAACTCCCATACTTGTTCATTTAAATCACAAAATTCATTTCCGGCTAGATATTTTTGTATTAGCTTGAGAGCGATTTTTGAATAAAAGATTGCAAAAAAAAACACTTTAGTTTTAGACTAAACTAGATACATAATTTTAACTATAAAAAAATCTCTACCTGAATTCTTACAGAGTTTCGATAATAAAGATTTACGGAACAATTTTAGAATCACAAACTTCATTTCGGCTATAGATTTGTATATTACCTTTAAAATGACACTTACAAGGGAAATATTTAAAGCGAAATGGTAATTGTTTAAACAAACAAA
>VMBQ01001858.1:108236-144284 GCA_007657795.1 Dreissena rostriformis | reverse complement strand
AATCGATACAGCTTTACTGCATTAGCGTTTTACAGGAAATGTCACGTGTCAGTTAAGTACACAGTACTACAATACTCCCATTTGTGTCATAACCACATTTATCTTGATTTCGAAACAGACGAAATATGTATGCGTGGATTACTTTGGATATTAATGTATTTCATGCCTACGGTAATTCAATCTTAATTTTGTTTAAACATTGGACATTATTATTAGTTAGGAACGAAAATTAATATTTGACGAATAATAATTGTTTCACGGTATTTCAATTCTACCTACCACTGTACTACGTCTTATTCAATGCTTTTAACCTAAATTCTTGCTATTAAAACCACGAAAGCTAAACAAGTGGGCAACAACGACAAAAGCTCTAAACCACTCCCCAGACTAATATTACTCTTGCATAATACAGGCACATCCTGGGCCAGAATACAATAGAAATAGCCGCTACCTAGAACCTATGAACATTTCCCATCCATATCAGATTTCACTCCGCCCTGTGCAATATCAACGACGTTACGCTTGATAGTGTAGTGCAATTTCGACATCCCATTGGTGAAGCTTCGTTTTCCCTTTTATTAATAGCCTCAGATTATGAATGACCTGTGCGTAAAAATACTACGTGAGTGACGTAGCACATAGTGGACTATTTTAACAATTCATAATATAAACATACTCTTCCGCGACATGTATAGTTTAAAAAAAATGTTTTTTTACTTTTACTATATACGATCCGTTCAAAACTATTTCATTTAACACGATATTCATATGTGATATTATGTGTCAATTTGTGAATGAATATAGTTCAATTAATGAAACCGCGCCGCAAACTCTTTTTTTGCGCGTATGCTTACAGGTTCATAGGTTTCTAATAGTTAAGACACTCGAGGTCGAAATTCGGGATAGTAACTTTAGTCGTTCGCAAGCGAACAATTAAAAACTGGGCATAATGCATGTGCGTAAAGTGTCATCCCAGATTAGCCTGTGCAGTCCGCACAGGCTTATCTTGGACGTCACTTTCTGCCTAAAATGAATTTTCGCTAAGCGGAGACTTCCTTTAAAAGAAAATTACATGAAAGTCAGAACGTGTCGTCACTGATTAGCATGTGCGGACTTCACAGGCTAATCCGGGAAGTCACTTTTCGCACATGCATTAAGCCCAGTTTTCCAAGAACGCGGCTCATTTACTTCTGATATCAATGGTTAAAGACATGTTTGGGATTAAATCATAACTGGGAACTTATATATGACCCTCGCTATGTGAAAAGGGGGTTTAATGCACGTGTGTAAAGTGTCGTCCCAGATTAAACTGTGTAGTCCGCACATGATATTTTTCGTTTAAAAAAAGTCTCTTCTTAGCACAAATCCAGTTAAGGCGGAAAGTGTCGTACCTGATTAGCCTGTGCTGTACAGGCTCATCTGGGACGACAATTTACGCACATGTATTTAACCCCCTTTTCACAGAGCGAGGCTCATATGTGTTTAAAGCAGACACACTCACATGGCCTGTGTCATCTCTAAGTCTATTCAGGCGAGTGGTCACTTCGTCGAACAGACGTTTCTTCTCCACTTCTGTAGCACGTGCACGATTCACGCGTGCGGCGACGTACTTTCGTATTTGCTCGAGAAAGTTGCCTATCCACCTGGAAATAAGAGGCGTTCGTTTTCAAGGTTTTCGAAATATTAAAGTTAATGTAAAGCAGATGAAGAAGTATCGAAATAAAATAAAAATTGACAGTATTGTATCATATTGATAAAATAATGTCGTCAATCCATACCATAGAAAATGATGACATATTTATTTTATTACAGTATTTTCCGTCCAAAAACTACATGGGTATGTCTACCAGTTATAACTGTTAATAACGCGTATCCATGTGTTATCATCATCACGTGATTGTCTCAGGAGGGCGTGACTAGGTTTGATAATACAAAACACAAGCTATATTGTCAAAAGTATACTGATGGCCCCTCAGGTTAGTATACTTCGTACTTATGGACTGAAGGCCCCTCAGGATTAGTTTACGTCGTACTTATGGACTTAAGGCCCCTCAGGATTAGTATACGTCGTACTTATGGACTGAAGGCCCCTCAGGATTAGTATACGTCGTACTTATGGACTGAAGGCCCCTCAGGATTAGTATACGTCGTACTTATGGACTGAAGGCCCCTCAGGATTAGTATACGTCGTACTTATGGACTGAAGGCCCCTCAGGATTAGTATACGTCGTACTTATGGACTGAAGGCCCCTCAGGATTAGTATACGTCGTACTTATGGACTGAAGGCCCCTCAGGATTAGTATACGTCGTACTTATGGACTGAAGGCCCCTCAGGATTAGTATACGTCGTACTTATGGACTGAAGGCCCCTCAGGATTAGTATACGTCGTACTTATGGACTGAAGGCCCCTCAGGATTAGTATACGTCGTACTTATGGACTGAAGGCCCCTCAGGATTAGTATACGTCGTACTTATGGACTGAAGGCCCCTCAGGATTAGTATACGTCGTACTTATGGACTGAAGGCCCCTCAGGATTAGTATACGTCGCACTTATGGACTGAAGTTTTACAGATTGCGTTCAAGTATTTAAATGTGGGATCAAATTAGTTTTCGTTCGTTTGAATGTGTGTACGTTCGTTCGTCTTGACAGATGTCTTTTGGGAGAAATATTGACGCGTCTTATATTGTAGTCGTGTTTAAGCGGTTTTCGACCCAGTTTTTCAGTGTTTTATTTAAATTGATATGTTTCACTGTTTAATTTATATTTGCATTATTTTATTTTATAAATGTTTTGCAAATGAATTATATGATTTTATTTTTACAGTTCGTAATATTCAACGATAAAGTCTGCATTTTGTTTAATGCTTCTTTGATGAACAACTCGCCGAACCATCACTCGAACTTTTATATTTTAAGAACGGGATTTTATCTCACAGAACGGAGGAGATGTGAAACATACAACGTGTTTAGCTAAAAAAACATTTAGCCCACCTAACAACTATAATATGTATATATGTTTTATGACTTGTTTGCATAGAAACGTAACAATTATTTAACTTTCTTATAACCCATACGATGAAGTACTCCAGATCTAGCCAATTTATGCGGAGAAAGAAATGTACGCAATGTGTAATGCATTTAAAATGAACAGCCAGATCATAACGTCACACAACGAAATGAGCCTCGCTCTGGTAAAACTGGGCGTAATGCATGTGTATAAAGTGTCGTCCAAGATAAGCCTAATCAGGAACGACACTTTCCGCTTCATGGAATTTTCCGTGTATATGAAGTCTCTTCTAAACGGAAGCCCAGTTTTTCCAGAACGCTGATCAAATAATAAACCTGTAGTGTATGTTAGCGTTTCCCGTCAAGCTTGCCAAGATCAGCTTTTGGAGTCCTCCCATCAACGCGGCATACCGTTCTGTGTAGCCTATACCGGAAGTGATGTATCTGCTTGCCTATATGTACAAGTTACGGGTTATAATAGTATAACAAATTCTGTAAAATAATATTGCAGTAAGTGTGATATGATATCATAAAGAACAAGCAAAGGTTAAACTTGCAACTTCAGGTATAATTAGATTTAAAGATACATGAACATGACGTTAAGTAGCATCGTTGTGTGTAATATAAGCTGCAGCCTTTCCCTGGTATAGTATTAAAGCCTAATACACTCAACACCAATAGGGGACTCATAAACGTGGCAGAGCGATAGCATATCTAAGCGGTGCACATTTTGTACATACATTCAATTGCACTAATGCAACACTTTTATATTTCGTAAGTTTTCGAGTTTCTATCAAAGCTTTTCGTTATACTCTAAATGTGAACACAGTATTCGTATTTTAATACCTCCTAGAAATTTACTATGAATAAGATCTATCGGAAAACAAACAATATCAGTATACAAAAAGTAACACAATAAACCAATCCAAAATATTGACTTCCCGTGAATATCATTCAACATTTAATCACAATTGAATATTCACTAAATACGTATCCATTTCGTTGGTTGCTCAGTATCAAGTGTGTCAACTAATTTCTTTGACGACAGTTTAACGCGTGAATATCATCGAGGGCCCTTACTTAATAAATGAAAAGTGACGATTGAATGTCATCCATTCATGAATACGAACCTATTCAAGTTACTTTAGTATGAACAGTATTACAGGTCTAATCTTAACACACATTTTGAAGTCGTCACAAAATGCTTTATACGATTCGGATGTGGTAATTGTGATGAGCGCGTTAACGTTCTTTGCGTACGAGCCGGTGTTCAGATGAGCCGCGTTGTTGGAAAACTGGGCTTAATGCATGTGCGTTAAGTGCCGTCCCAGATCAGCCTGCGCAGTCCGCATAAGCTTATCAGGGACGACACTTTCCGCTTTTAAAGGACGTTTCTTTTAAACGAAAATCCAGTATAGACATGTTCGTCTCTGATTAGTCTGTGAGGACTAACTGTGCGGTTTTCCCAAAGCGTGACTCAAATACAAACGCGAACGAAGGAGCTATAAACCCTTTGCATGCTGGGAAATATGTCGTCTGCTAAAATGTCGTCTGCTAAATTTATAAAATCATTCACTTTTTTATCAAAGACCACTATCAGAGTAGCAAACAGTTTGGATCCTGATGAGACGCCACGTTCTGTGGCGTCTCATCTGGATCCAAACTGTTTGCAAAGGCCTTTAAAATTCGGTTCCAGCGCTAAAAGGGTTAAGCATACCTCAGTGGTGCTCATTTTGTACATATATCTGTCCCAGGAGAATCCCGGCAGGTGCTTCTTCAGTTTGTCCACCGTGTCCTGCCAGACCTGCGCCTCGGAGCCGGGCTGGTTCCGCTCCCGCTCCTCCACGATGTCCCACTTGTTGCACACGAACATGGTACAACTGGGGTCGAAACTGAACAGGCCGCCCTTCGCCTCCTCCATCTTCAGGCGGTTAAAGATCGTCACCAGCTGCGTACAACCAGATAGTTAGTGATCATATGAATATTGTAAATGATATCACGCGTTATGCAAATGAGCGTGTAAATTAGCTATCATTGTCAATGCCGTTTAATGTGTATTTATATACTATGTTTTGCTTGTGTGATCTTCAGATGTACTGTTTTAAGAATCGTCGGTATTATGTAATACATAAATTATTTGAAGAATAAACAGTCTTTAAATGAGTTCGCTTAGTAAAAGGTAAATCAAAATCATTTAACAGTAGTCTTTAGTTTTTTAGAATAAAACATGTTATTTAAGGACACATTTGATTAATTTACCAGCTTGTGTCGACCTTTTTATTTCAGCTAGGCATCTTACATATGTTTCACAGCAATGTGTCTGACCGCTGCTTTTAGGTTTCAGAAGGTTTTCGTTGCGTGATAGTTAATAGTTTATACGTATACAGAACACACCCTATCCTCCTGGACTCCCCCGGAGTTGGCACTGTTGAGCACGTAGATGAAAGCCGCCGCCTTGGGGAGGTACTCGAACAGTTTCTCGGACAGCAGCTTACACTCACCGACGCCCGGGGTGTCCACGATCGTCACATGTGACTACAACAGACATTTCACTTAATACAGCTCGAAACAAAGTCTTAAAACATTTCACTTGATGCATAAATATATAGTGACTTTATATAATATACAACCACTCAAAACATAACACGCAATAGTCACATAACATTTGAATCATAAATTGATATTAAACACGTTACGATCGCGATTCCTGCGCGAAAACTTATGTACTGATCGTAACGTGTTCTTTTGGTTCGTTTTACATTTGACAAACACTAGTGGTTTCAACAGTAACATATCACCTTTTCATTTTTTTATTGTTCTTTAGACCTTATCAAAAACATAACGCATGCGTGGTCTGTATCACGTAAAACACTTGACATGTCTGCTACATGAAGTGGTTTTTACTGCGCATATTGCGAATTTATTAACGATGTCTTCGAGTGTATATGTATGTTTAAGCATTTATAGACGGACAAGGATAACGTCGTTTCACTAAGTATACTGATCACAGTGACACATTTCGTTTACTCTTGGCATCTTTGCAAAATTAGTTGCATATTTGTAGCTAGGTGATTTTTACATCATGTAGTTTTATACATTTTCGGAAAATTAACCTTATATATATATTTAAGGATACATTTTATATCTTTCTCTGCCGCAGTTTAATGCGGTTGAAATCGGAAACCATGCGAATATGTAACATATGGAACACAAAGACAAAAGCTAATGGTCAAAACACACCTGAATAGGGTATTTCAATCACTCAAATAAGGAGTTACGTATATATAACACAAAGTAGAAATATGCTACTATTTAAAAAGTAAACGTACGTTGTTCCCGAGCAACGGCAGTTGCCAATATATGTCCACGCATTTATATTCCGTCCCCGCATCCCGATGCGTCACTTCCTGTTTCAATTTCTCCAGCGCTTCCAGATCATTGTCGCGGATCGTCTGCCTGTGTTCCGAGCCGTCTGCCTTGTGCACCACGTAGTAGCGTTCGGCGTCTGCCGCAATCGGGTGCACGCGGCAAATTGTTGACGTCGCGCATAACAACGAATATGGAAGCACATCCGTTCCCAACAGCAAATTCAGGAAGCTGCTTTTGCCAGCACTTGTTTCACCTGTGTAGCAGAAACAGTTGAGTTTAAGGGATTTTATGCACATACACTATACAAATGAAACAATTATTCATTTAAATCACTGACGTTATTTGAGAGCAAATTCGGTATGTATGGTTTTGGCGACGGTTTTGGTGACCTCAGCTTTCGAACATAATTTATGCAAACGAATAATTACGTAGAAGCGGTAAGTGTTGCCCTTGAAGTCCGCACAGGCTAATCTGGGATGACGCTTGACGCACATGCATTAAGCCCAGTTTTCCCATAACAAGACTGGTATTATTTGCTATAAGGCCTTACCTGCAACAACTATTGGGCATTCGGCCTCCAATAGGTCTTTTCTGTATTTGGACATTTTAGAAACATAATCGCCATATAATTCCGAGAGTGACTTCTGGAGATCATGAGTTAAATGTTGCACAAGGTCGATTATTGTGGTGTACAACTCCGCAAGATCGTCCTTCATGTGGCGATCACGAACAAGTATTTCATTCATTTCGGTATCCAGCTAAAATAGGAATAAAATTATCATGTGTAACTTAAACAACGACCAGACCCCACACAATTATTATTAAAAAAAAATCTGATTTTACCCAATAATGGAACCCGTTCAAAGTTTGACAATAGTTTTCTTGAAACCTCAAATACTACGATTTAAGATTCTTTTATTGAAGTTATTAAATCACATGCATAACACAAAACTAGGAACATTCAAATGATACACTTCATCTCGTTCAATCATTCAATATATGGGCTCGCTCTGGGATAACGGGGCTAAATGCATCTGTGCAAATGGTCGTCCCAGATCAACCTCTGCAGTCTGCTCAGGTTTATCAAGGATGACACCTTCCACTTTTATGGTATTTTTCTTTTAAAAGAAGTCACTTTTTTGCGAAAATCCAGTTTCGGCGGAAAGTGGTTTCCTTGATTAGCCTGTGTGGACTGCACTGGCTAATCTGGGACGACACTTTATGCACATGCATTAAATTAAGTTTACCCAGAACGCGGCCATATATTCAAAAGAACCTACCGCTTGTTGTATGTTATGTTTTGAAGTACGCGCATTATTTCTCTCTTGAATGATCATTCTCTTTATAAGGAGCCTCATCTCCTCCAGCGAGTCCAGATCGTGGTCGATGTTCCGTTCTTCAAGCCAGTCAAACGCGCCGTCGATTGCCAGGTTTTCTACAAACTCGGTTACACTGCTATCGTCTACACTATCACCACTTGGTTGGACATCATCTTGGCCAACGCTAGCATGAATCGTGTTTTCTTTTGGATCTAATGTCGCAACGTTGGCAATGTCAGATTGGCATGAAACACGTTGTGTCCTCGTTAAGTCCTCGATGGGAAGGCACGGGTCAATGTCTGGCTTATCAACTGAAGCGTTAGTAGAACCTGAAAACTCCAAGTCGTCTAAACCTGTGTTCACTTCGCTTGTTGTATCAGAAACTGCACTGCCATGTAAAGTAGCAACTGTGTCATTGTGTTCATGATTTGTTAGAGCATCAGTGATATCATCAGAAATGTAAAGAATTGAATTATGTTCCATAATTGTAACTGAAGCCACTCTGGCATCTGCAATCGACACTGTGGCAACAGCATTATCGTTTTGTCCCTCACCAACGTTTTCAACAGAGGTATCTTTATCCCCTGACTCTGTCTTTATATCTACATCTGCACCATGTGGGACCTCCATGGTGTCTAGAGGTGTGTGCTCTGCTATCGTTTAGTCGTAAGCTGCACGATCGTACGCAATTTCAATTGCTTCAACTCTTCCATTGTGAGTTACAGCATCAGGCATTTAAGAAGCTCACTGTCTGTTACTTGGCCAGTAGTGCTTATCATGTTACTATTATCCTTCGAATTAATTGTTATAATAACATGATTTATATCTCAAAATCAACCGCTTCATTGTACTGAACGATTTAACACAAAACAACGAATAGTTTACAGGTGTCAAATTACAACTACTTTACACCGTTGATGTAAAACACTTATTCAAAAATTAGTTGCCGGTCTACTGCTCACAACGCAATTCCAGATTGTATTGTGATTACCGTACAACGTAACTCATCGTCGTTTTTTGTCGACACGTTTATATACAAATTTCTGTAACGTTTATGTTGACATTATTTGGATAATCAATTTGAATAAACCATACACACGACTCAATAGCCCAGTTTCTCTATAAAACGCCTGTAAAATGTAAACATCCAAAAATTATCAATAATAATAATAACACAGAAATGAAGTAACATCATCAGGAAGACAATAAATATCCAATCAACGCTCCGAACTTAAATCAGTTATCACTTAAAACGATAATAACAGTAACAGGTATGTCAAAGCGATAGCAATATCCACTATACCACTTCATTTCAATATGTACAGTTCAAGGTTTGCATACGTCTATCTCGAGCGACAAACGAAACAAAAAGAGGAAGATTTTATTTTGGTTGCGGTCGATATAAACACGAGTGTAATACGTCCGATATTTGTTCAGTGATGTCACTCTGGATCAGCAGACGATGTATTGCGTTGATGAATCTTAATACGAGACCGGAGATAGTCGACGTATCACGATGGCAGTGATGTATGAATTGCAAAATACTGCTGAAACAATCGAGGTTTTATATCAGACAGAACTGTTTGAATGATAAACAAATTATGCTATGCCACTCCGTTGTTAATCCGTTTGTTTACCTTTTTATCTTAACCCTTTGCATGCTGGGAAATTTGTCGTCTGCTAAAATGTTGTCTGCTAAATTTCTTAAATTAGCATTTGCTTCGATTTTTTTTCAAAGAATACTATCAGAATAGCAAACAGTTTGGATCCTGATGAGACACCACGTTCTGTGGCGTCTCATCTGGATCCAAACTGTTTGCAAAGGCCTTCAAAATTCGGTTCCAGCACTTAAAGAGTTAAAACAACTACGACAAATGGAAAGTTAATTATTGTATAAATACATGTATAGCCATGTAAACAACGGGAAACAAGGCTGATAAGTGCATAACATACGCGAATTTTATGTTTGAATGCGTTGTATATGAAGTATAGTAGATGCATGGCGTCCCGTGGCCGCGAAAATGGCCATACTCAGTTTTTGCGCGGAAACGGATAATGATATTTTCGCATTGTCGTACAGAGCCCGCGTTTACCGCAAACAGTTCTAAGCTCCTCGCAAATCAGATGATATAGTTATGCCCATGTGATATTTTGGCGAATATTCATTGGTTTGATAAAATTGAGTTAGAAAATTCCCAAACTTCAGTGTAAACAATTAGAGGAAGTAAGGATTTTGGAATTTTACGATTTTTTGGGAATTAGTCAATATAACATATTTACACCTGTAAAACTACCTTTAACGTAGTTGTGCAAAGTTTAACCTTCATCAAAACTTTTTTAGAAAAAATTGTGTTTAGACATAGACATGCATGTATTAAACAATTAACATTTGATTGAAGCGAGCATCTAAACCGCTTAAAAGATCTACATTTTTGGGGTATTTAGTTTTTGTTAAATTATAAGTCACTATAACACTTTAATATGAAAATATAAATGCAAACAACGGATCAAGCGGGACGTTCTCGAAATTACCCAATAAAAACAAAGTGAAAGTGCTGGTACAGTTTCATGAGCTGGAGATAATTGTTATCGTCACTACGATGTCCGTTGCTTATGAAATGTTTATGTCAGGTGACCAATTACCCAACAGCTTGACAAGACTCGACAATCACAAATGTATCAGACTACATGAGCCGCGCTTTGGGAAAATGGGGCTTAATGCATCTGCGTAAAGTGGTGTTCCACATTAACAGTACGACAGGCTAATAAACGACGACACTTATTGAGTGGATTTTCGTTTAGAAGAGATTTCAAAAAATATCTTCCCTCTTTAGTCTGTGCGGACTTCACCGGTTAATCTGAGACGATAATTCATGAACATACATTAAGCCCTCTTTTCCCAGAGCGAGGGTCATACGTACTAAACTGTACTCAGACGGAAAGTCTAGATCCGCTAGATTCGCTTCCTGGCAGCAATGTTTTTCAACAGACCAGAGCTGTTTTTACTCGACCGATATATCATTAAAACAAATGTTCCAAGCAAGTTTCCGGCTGATTAGGCAAATATAGGACAATTTCCCCGCCCCTAGGCGGCATTTGTTAACAGACTGGAACCATTTTGGAACTAAGCCCAGACATCATCAGAATAAATGTTCTGAGTCTGTTTCGTGATAATTGGGCAAAAATGTGAATAATAGGTATTAGCCATTTCTTCAATTGAACCTAGTATGTAGTTTTTGATCCCATGTGAGCTAGTTTCGAACTTGGTCGAGATATAACTCGGACAAAATTCTTGACCAAGTTTTATTAAGAATGTACAATAAATGTGACCTCTATGATTGGTGAAGATTTTAAAATAAAAATGTGAACAACACTGCCTAACTACCTGTAGCCATGATTATCGACACATGAAAAGTTTCAGATATAAAGACGATTGTTCCGACAATATGTTATTTTTAATGTTCGAACATTATTGTGACTTCTAGAGTGTTCTTAGGCTGTTCCTACAGCCATATTAGGAAAAACGCCCCCCCCCCCTCCCACCAAAGGCACACACGAGTGCCACGTTTTCAAATGAAGTGTAACAATATTTGAACTCGGTCAAGATATCACAGACAAATATTTTGATAGTTTCATGTTGATCAGGAAAACGTTAATTTTGTGCTCAAAGTTCAGAAGCTTTTTTAATTTGAGCGTTTAAAAGAAAAGTGTTGAAGACCAAGGGACTATGATCATAACTCTTAACTCAAAAATATGAGGCTCACACTGGAAAAACTGGGTTTAATGCATGTGCGTCAAGCGTCGTTCCAGGTTAGCCTGTGCAGTCTGCACAGGCCAATCAGGGACGGACGACCCATTCTGCCCAGGAAGACACTTCCTTAATACAAAAAATACCATAAAAGCGGAATGTGTCGTCCCTGATTACCCAGTGCAGAATGCAAAGGCTTATCTGGGACAACACTTCACAAACATGCATTAAACNAATAGCAAACAGTTTGGATCCTGATGAGACGCCACGTTCTGTGGCGTCTCATCTGGATCCAAACTGTTTGCAAAGGCCTTCAAAATCCGGTTCCAGCGCTCAAAGGTTTAAGAGTATTCAATTGATGTCAAGAAAAACAGAGACCTACTGATAACATCATATTTCTGTATTATAATCTACAAAATCTGTTATATGTACACAATAAATAAATGAGATATGATCGTCATCTATACAAAACAACTAATGGAAAAGTAACACAAACAAAACAATCATTGTGCACGCTCACATCATCAGTCTTATAAAATCCACAAACTCATTAACCCATTTATGCCTAGTGGACTCTCCCATCCTTCTAAATTGGATTAATTCATTTCCAAAATTAGGGATGTCTGGTATATTTATTTCTATTTTTAGAATATTTCTTACAGAAATTCCTTTAAGCAAACAGCATGGACCCTGATGAGACGCCGCATTATGCGGCGTCTCATCTGGGTCTACGCTGTTTGCCAAGGCCTTTTTCTAGACGCTAGGCATAAATGGGTTAATTTCAACAATGTTATATTGCATATTATTTGTTATCATGAACTACAACTTGTCACTAAGCACCTTTGGAAAACAGCCTTCAGAAGTTTTTGTCAAAAATGACATTTTGAAAAGTATGAATAAACAATTATCTACAGCTTGCATAAAACTGCAAGCAAGAAATCGCATTTTAACATTTGTTGAACACTTTTCATAAATCAATATCATTTTCCTAAAAACAATTGGTTTTATCTTAAATGATGGCAAAACTTTATTTACAATGATTCTCAAGTTATTTTAAATTGAAACAAGAGATGTGTTTGTCAGAAACACAATGCCCCCTATTGCGCCGCTTTGAAATAAAATTTCAATATATAATTTGGCAGGTTTAGAAATGATCTCCCTTTTAAAGCTAATTATTCCCTTGGATTGTATTTTTTTACCTTTGACCTTGAAGGATGACCTTGACCATTCACCACTCAAAATGTGCAGCTTTATGAGATACACATGCATGCCAAATCAGGGATGGAAACTAACTTTTTACTATTGGTTGCCCGCTAGGGCAACCATCTTTCGTATTTTGGTTGCCCAGCTTAAGAGTAACGAGCCCAGAAAAATTTACATGTTGTGTCATGTGTATCTAATACATTCTTTAAATAAAATGATAGATAATTAAATAACATTGCTGACATGACACATGCACTTTCAATGCATAATGTATTATAATGAGCCTAAAATTGAATCATTTCCTATGCCTAAATAAGGAATATTATTTAACTCATGATTGATCTGCGGTCGCCATTTTTATTCAATTTTAATTGCACTGAATTGTTTGAAGCTTAAAAAAAGTAAGTTGCCGGGCCGGACTACCAACTTTTGAAACTGAGTTGCCCATGCCAAAATCTACTTGCCCCGGGCTCACGGGCAACCACTAATTTCCAACCCTGCAAATATCAAGTTGCTATCTTCAATATTGCAAAAATTATGGCCAACTTTAAAGGTTTCGGACGGACGGACTGACAGTTCAACTGCTATATGCCACCCTGAACACTCTTTAAGCCAATAAGCTTCAAAATTGCCAATGATAAATACTTAACTTCATGCAAATAATTTTCTTAAACCATGACCATATAAGAAAATCTCACTCTAATAAATTTCAGAATTTGAAAGACTTCTTATTCTAAATGTCTGTAAAGATTATTTGTAAATTCCATATATAACTCGATTTTAATCAAAACAATAGTTACATAATAGATTTTTTTTTTCTTTGGTTAACTTAGTATATATTATTCAGATAAGATACAGATTTTGTGCAAGACTCAACTAAATTCAAATATCTCATACTTTATCCTTTACATAAAACATTTGCAATTGAAAACATGTATAACATGAAATTATAATTTGTGATTGTTTTCATTTGCCAATATTTTGGAGCCAGACTTATTTAAAAGTGAAGAATATTTGTTGTCACTGGCCGAGTGGCCATGCATGGCATGTGTTTGTCAGAAACACAACGCCCCCTACTGCGCCGCTTTGATTTTTTTTTTACCTTTGACCTTGAAGGATGACCTTGACCTTTCACCACTCAAAATGTGCAGCTCCATGAGATACACATGCATGCCAAATATCAAGTTGCTATGATCAATATTGCAAAAGTTATGACCATTTTTCGAAACCTTAACGCAAGTGTGACGGAATTTCAGAAGGACAAACAGACAGACCGACGGACAGTGCGATCACTTTATGCCACCTTACCGGGGGCATAAAAACCTGACATACACATTTTTAATACTGCTAGGATACCGTCTTTTTTCATCTTATGATAAACTTAATTTAAGTTAACTAATAGAGGGACAGTCCTCACAAAAGAATCTGTAACAACAGTTTCCGCTTAAACTGGAATTTCACTAAGATAAGACTTCTCTTAAAAGAAAATATAATAAGGTTACAAAGTAACATCCCTGATTAGCCTGTGCAGGCTAATCTGGAATCCCAGTTTTACCAGTACAAGGCTCAATACATACTAAGGTTCCAACGAACAATACTAGCCATTTGCATGCTGGGAAATTTGTCATCTGCTAAAATGTTGTCTGCTAAATTTCTAAAATTAGCATTTTCTTCGATTTTCTTTCCAATAATACTATCAGAATAGCAAACAGTTTGGATCCTGATGAGACGCCACGTTCTGTGGCGTCTCATCTGGATCCAAACTGTTTGCAAAGGCCTTCAAAATCCCGTTCCAACGAACAATACTAGATCTTTCAACACACTAAAATGCTACAACTCTATAATCAGTACTAAATTTTCATATTTGATATTATCATTATCAAAAATCAACATGAAAATGAACACAGTTTAGAACAGTCTCTTCATCTAAGTTGTAACAAATCTTTCTAACACTCTCACATACATGAATGCTTATTAAAATTTTCATTTTAAGATTTACCCTTAACAGCTGACACTAAGCTTACAGCCTTTATTTACTTTCTTAAACCAACTTCAGAATAAAAAAAGGTAGTTCAGGAACCTAATTTGACAGCTTACAGTATAATTGTGAAATATTGCACAAGAGCTTAATACAAAATATTTTGATATCCACAGAAAAGCACAAATTCCTGAATTAGTTGATTTGACACGGTTGGAATGTCACTGGGAAATTTCTGCACTCCTCGTATGAGCAATATCTCCACCGGTAAGTCCCACACTACCTATAGGAGGGACCCCAGGGTCCACATGTTTAGATTGTTCACTTTCAACGTCTGTCTTTTTTTCCACAGAGAGAATTTTAATAGGGTCTATATGATTTATACGCTCTCCAGTGGAATTTGTCTTTGAACTAAGATCAGTTTTATCTAGCTCACATACACTATGCTCTGCATTAGAATGATCAAGTTTTGATTTCTTTAAAGGTGGCATATAACTATCCTCTGGAAGTCCATTTTTCGCACCTATATTCTCAACCTCAGCAGCCCTGTGTGCAGGTGTCTCAGGCATGATACAAGGTATGGTAGTGGTGGCTGTATTGAAGTCACCCCCCGGGTGGATGGGCTGGAATGCTGAGACCTTCTCGGAGTCGCCCCTTGCCCCAGGGTCAGGATGGGAGGGGGGCTTGAGGTGGTTCCGTTTGGGGTCCCCGTACAGAAGGGAATGGACGGGACTGGCTGACCGGTCTCTGTTGGGTAAAGATGGGGCTGAAGACTCTTGCTCGTCAAGGAAACGCTCCATGTAATCCCTGCAAAGTATTTACCAATGTGAGCCACGTTCTGGGAAAAGGAGGATTAAAGCATGTGCGTAGTGTCCTTAATTTTACTGTGCTTTGTGCACAGGCTAATCCGAAACGACACTTTTTGCTTTTATGGTATTTTTCGTTTAAAGGAAGTGTCGCTGACTCGCTGATGTCATTTGCATGACTAAGCAGGCTAAATTTGCAGGCTTGCTTTTTTATGTGACTTATCAATTATAGTGATAATCAACCATGCTGATGCCAGATTTACTGGTTATTTGTGCTCCAGCAATATGCGAGTTAATTATAACGGATATAAATATAGGATCTTGCATGAGTGGTCGTTTTGTATTGAATTTGCCGAGTTTTTATCTTCATTTAGATGACGAGTTTAATAAATTCAATACAAAACGACCACTAATGCAAGATTCTATTTATAACATGACCAACAAAATGCTTTAAAACACACATGTATTCCCCTCCGTGCCATATAGAGGAAAGGTCGATATCTATAACGAAGCAGCAATGCGGTCATTGTGTGTACCTGAGCATGAGAAGTAGTTCTGGACGAATAAGCCTATATGGTTGTGTAACTATAAGCTGCACTCCGCAGTAAAAAAAAAGTGCATTGTGGGTAAGCAAGTTGCGGTTGTAAATGCCTTGTCTTTGACAGCGCGTATGAATATCTTTTAAGTGATTCGGCTAATTTGCATAGTTATATAACTAGTGAAATAACACCCGTGTAATAAACAAAATTCAGCATTACGTTATTTCACTCCTGGAGCGTAAGTCATGTTATATTTGTTATTATTTGTGCTTACGTTACTCCAGGGTGCAATGTGTATCGTCGTTTTTCCAGTCGTGTCTTGTTTGCGAAGATATCATGCCTCTCAGTCTTCTTCCAGAGGTAATAAAACTGGGCCAACTCTCCAACAGATCGAGTCTTCACCTGCAGCAAAAACAGAGCTGTGCAATGAGAAAACAGGATTTAATGGATGTGCGTAACATGCCATCCCATATTAGCCTGTGCGGTCTGTATACTGCGAAGGTTAATCTGGGACGACTCTTTATGCACATGCATAAAGACTATCTTTCCCAGAACAAGTCTCATTTTACTTGACTTAAATGAAGGAAGTTTCATCAAATATGTCACAAGTTCAAATCTGAGTTCAAAAACTTAGGGTTTTGTTTGAGTTACTCTTGTACTTTAAACAAAATCCAGACAGAAAACATAACATCAACCTACTGCTCGTGAAATTCTCAACTTCAAGTAAAAAATGCATTGTCATCATACAAAAGTTAACAAAAAAATGGTAATCACATGAACTCAGTACATTCTCTGAACA
Source organism: Dreissena rostriformis (assembly GCA_007657795.1). Taxonomy (NCBI): domain Eukaryota; kingdom Metazoa; phylum Mollusca; class Bivalvia; order Myida; family Dreissenidae; genus Dreissena; species Dreissena rostriformis. Next base: position 127,514 of record VMBQ01001858.1, on the reverse strand, counting down.
TGTGAGTGACAGCAGTGGATCATTCTTAACGTTTCTTATTCCTTAAAAAAATTATCTTTTTAATAAATGTTACTAGAACTGAAGGGTTAGGGTTATTAAACATTGCAATTCACACTAGGCCATTTAAAGTCAGTACTTGTATTGATGCTGACAATATTCTATACTCTATCCATACTTTATTTTGATGTATCATGTAGAAGTCCTTGCCATAGAAGCGGAGACCGGTTTCAAAATTACTGCATTCTTCTTCCGACCACAGACTCATTGGGTCTGAAACACACAAATGTCATGTTATATACATCTGAGCCGCGCTCTCCGAAAACGGGGTTTAACCCTTTGCATGCTGGGAAATTTGTCGTCTGCTAAAATGTTGTCTGCTGAATTTCTAAAATAAGCATTTTCATCGATTTTTTTTCAAAGAATACTATCAGAATAGCAAACAGTTTGGATCCTGATGAGACGCCACGTTCTGTGGCGTCTCATCTGGATCCAAACTGTTTGCAAAGGCCTTCAAAATCCGGTTCCAGCGCTCAAAGGGTTAATGCACAGTGCGTAAAGTGTCGTCCCAGATTAGCCAATGAAGTCTGCTTTTGAGGGTTATATTCTTTAAAGAAAGTCTCTTCTTAGCAGAATCCAGTTAAGGCGGAAAGTGTCATCCCCAATTAGTCTGTGCAAACTCCACAGCAGAGCTAAAGATAAGGATTTAGTCTAAAGGGTATTTTACCCCCTGATATTATTGTTAAAGCATATTTTACTTCTTTGTTTCAGCAATAAAGGGTATTTAGGAATATTGAGGGGTATCTTCATTTCAATAGAAAACTGACATAGTAAATGACATGTTTAATCTAAAAATATTAGTAAGTTGTTATTAATAAATGCAAACATAATACATTTTAAATGATTATATGAACAGACTTTTTGTGAAATATTCCCGACGGAGCCGCTTGTCGCTTTAAACGTCCCTTTTCTGATCCACAAACAGGGCCTCCATTTTGATTGACGTTGATTGACTTACTTTTAATTCAAATGTTAACTTACACTAAAAACTCAACTGGATTATTTGTTAAAACGGTTACGCACTTTAATCGATTAAAAAAACGTATCAAGATTTGTATTGCGTAATGTTACGCACAGGGCCGATTTTTAAAGCGTTTAAATAAAATTCAATGCGTAAATACACAGATACGCATCTTATCTGGAGCTCTGCTCCACAGGCTTATCTGGGACAACACTTTACACGAAGGCATTAAACCCAGTTTTCTCAGATCTCCGATTTTTTTTTTTTTAATCCAACTGAGAGTGTATCACATAATTCTAAGTTAAAAGTTTTTAAGAATAATAAAACCTTTAATATACATAGAAAAGAATCATGCTACATAACTGCAAAATTGATGTTGAAAATATTATTTAAACAAGTGATGTGTTTGTGAAACACTATGTCCCCTATTGAGTGATTTTGACCCATATATTTGACCTTTGACCTTGAAGGATGACCTTGACCTTTCACCACTCAAAATGTGTAGCTCCATGAGATACACATGCATGCCAAATATCAAGTTGCTATCTTCAATATTGCAAAAGTTATGGCCAAATGTTAAATTTTGTGCAAACCAACAAAGCAACAAACTAACAGACAGGGCAAAAACAATATGTCGCCCAGTATAGACTGGGGGACATAAAAACTCCATGAAGATTGTGTGTGAACAACCAACAAAGATCATTGAGCTATTCGTCCATTTCAAGACTCTACTCATACCAATAGCACACGTACCTGTGGCAGGAATGGCCTGCATTTTCCTCCGCCGCAATGCCTCTTCCTTGTTGTGACCACATTGCAGTAACAGGTACAATGCCTGCAAACACAATACAGTGAGTTTATGTGACTTTACAAGTGTTAACTCAATTACAAAACATGGACATGGAAAAATTCACAGATGAGTGTTCACTTTCGATACCATAAGCACAAGTAATTAACAAACACTGCACACTTGGATAAAAGCCTTATGCTGCAGAAAAAAATGTAGCAATAAAAGTTGCCAAACTTAACGTATTCTCAAAGACAGTACCTCAGCATACAACAAGATTAGTAATGCCATTGATTACGCACATTTTGTTTGGTATAATGACTTAACCAAAAATTGACTACAGGTAAGTAACACAGAACAAGTTGATCAGATTTAATTTCTACCTTTATCCAAGACCTCATGTTGGTCATGCACAATTTGAATCACAGAAGTAGTTATCCACATTTAAAGTTAAACAAGAAACAGCTTTCAATAAATGCACATGCCCCATGGAGAACCCTTTGAGTGTTTGATGGGCCTTTTTTGGTAAGTCTTAGTCATGCACTCCCAGCGATTCTTTTCCTTCTTTATAAAGTACCGGTAAACAGCACTTTCCCAATTACGAAAAAACTACAAATTTCCCAATTGCTGTCCAAAAAATTCCCAATTTAAGGTAAAAAAAAAAAGCTATATGGCTTGAACCTAGGTAAATATAATATTGACAGCTTGAAAACACTTAGTTTTCAATTTAAAAGTATTTGGGAGCAAAAAATCAAATAAACCAATTTCCCAATTTAAGGTTTTCACGGCTCGATTTTTCCCAATTTTGAGGTTTTCACGACTCGATTTTTCCCAATTGGACCGGTACGGGTACTTTTCCCAATTGGACAAAGAAAATCGCTGACTCCTATGTTTACCTGTTCATCATCCCGTACATGGGCCCCTGTAGGTAGAGCATGTACTCCTATGGCTGTCTGCAGGCACTGAAGGTGAATCTCCTCCAAATATTTCTCCACTGTAACATATACTGTATGTGTAAATTGCAGACTACATAAATGCACATATAAATTGAGATACCCAAAAGTATTATCCCTTGTCAATGCTTCCTATATTAGGCCAGAGTACTCTTAACATACAGGAATATAAAACATGTGCCATTTAATGTGGTAAGTTTTGATACTGGTATGCTAACAAAAGGCTTGTCATTTTAAAATGTTCACAGCCCTAACATGAAAGTTGTACAGTTCAAATTAGAACCTGGAGATTACTCATAAACAGTTATCATAGCCAATTAACAGAAAGTGACAGTCGATGGAACTGTCATATGTTCTGGGAAAACTGGGCTTAATGAATGTGCGTTTAGTGTCTTCCTAAATAAGCATGTGCAGCTCACACTTTCCGCTTGTAAGATTTTGTTGTTTAAAGGAAGTCTCTTCTAAACAAAAATCCAGTTAAAACCGAAAGTATCGTCCCAGATTAACCTGCGCGGACTGCACAGGCTTATATGGGACTACGCTTTATGCAATGCATTAGCCCACTCGCCCCAGAGCGTGTCACAGTGTGCAAGGTGTATTACCATCACTGTCGTTCATTCTGCTGGGGTCCCACAGGAGCCTGTCCTCGTTCTCGTAGGCTGGAGCGTCCCCGTACATGCACAGACCCTCGGGCACACTGGCCTGGTAGGACGACCCCACAGAGATCGTCTACAAGATACACATACTTGTTAGTAACATGTCATGTTGATAAAGTGATATAGTGCATTTAAATATTGTTAAGTACTGTAACAAATGTAATATGTGAACATAACCGCTACATAAATCATGTTAATATTTGTGTAATTCAATTCATATTCAAATTTGCTTTCAGTGCTTTCCACAGGCAATTAAACGGTCCCTCAGCGGGGCGTTTGAATTTCGAAATCAGAGTCCGCGCGGGGCCTGAAATTTTCCTATCAGTGTATTCTTGCAGTTACTGCAGCTTAAGATCAAAGCTAAATCGGCTTTGACGAATATTCTGAAAGCCGATTGACGACCCTTTGTCGCTTTACCCAACTATGATCCGCCTAAAGGCGGAGTGTTCTTGAATTAGAAAATCAATATTGGCCAATGAGAGCTTTGTATGATGGACAGCAGTAAGCAGGCAATACCTGCAGTTAAATCATGCAGACGACTCATGACGTACATGCAATTGCCACAGAAATCTTGGCCAGTTACTTAGGAGACTGATGATGGCAACCGGCTGTAATGCTCTTGGAAAACGTGAATTTCATGCATAATACTGTCAAAACATTTATTCGACTCGTAAAGTGTTTAAACAAATTATCATTGAGTTCAGTATGCAACCGTTAATATTTGTTGAAATCTTAAATGGGAATAATTAAATTTGTAATCCGAAACCCATTCCCGTCAGTCGATGTTAACGCGTTTATAATCCGAAACACACTTCAAAATGTAAATGTTACCGCAACTTTGCAATATTCTTGCTTCAAATACGCTGTGTACATTTATTTTGTGTTGACTCTTTTTCTCAATAAAAAGGGCGCGAAAATTAAGCAGCATGTACAACGTCGCGTCAGTTGCATAGAAAGCGTGGGTGTATTGAGCGTTGTAACAAGCACACAACATGTCAGGGGATTGACGCATTTTAATAGGCAATATTTTATTAAATCTATAAATAGTCACTTATGCCGAAATTTATTTTATACTATAGAAAAATAGCAAGGTTTGTGTAAAAGAAAATATTGAGAGCTCTTATCGTAAATATTTACCAGAAAGTGCTTTAAAAAAATGGAATAACGGGAGCTCTTATCGTAAATATTTACCAGAAAGTGCTTTAAAAAAAATGGAATAACGGGACTATCGGGTATGAATAGAAACTTGAAAAGTATCAAGTATGCAGTAATAGAGTAGGGTTGAAATGGATGTATTGGGGAATTGTTCGAGTCGGGATCTACGCGGGAATAGCGCACCAAATGACGTCTTTTGACGCTGTTTTTCTTTGAATTACAACGCACCACAGAACGTCAATTGACACGTTCAATTAAAAAAAAAAATCAACGTCGGGAGGGGACACCCCGAAGCCACCCCTATCAACCCCAGGGCGCCTGACAATATTCCTGTGGAAAGCACTGGCTTTTATAAAACAGAATTGCAGTACAGAAGTATATAAAACATAAACATACTCTGTAAAGCAATGGAGAAGTGGTAAAAAAAAGGAACAGCCTGTTAGCATGGCTCACATCCTTAGCCATCAAAATTAGCAGTTCCACCTAGCAAGCCCATTTTTTAAATTTATACTGGAAACAAAAGAAAGAGTACAAGCCCAATGAAAATCCGAGAACCTGTGCACGCCCTATTCACAATATACCACTGCGGGGTTTGCTGTCTTGTAATAATTTTGATTACTGCAATCTGTTATAAAGATGGTTAAGTAACATTTTCTTACTCACAAATAGTTACAGCACTCACGCTTACGTAACCAAACTTATTTTGATGAGTGGTAGCCAGCAATTTTTTGTAATTACACCAAAATAACCAAACTGGAACTAGAGCACTCTCAACTAGAGATATCATAGAGCCTTGTTCTGCGAAAACTAGGCTTAATGCTACATTGGCGCTAAGGAAAAACATTTAGTAGCCAATTTCATAACTGATTTGGACTAGCATCCGACGCGACGCGCTTTGGAGATATTTTATCTTATATTTCTTGTAATGAGTTGCATTATTTTACCATTTACTGAATACTCAATTAACATTGTGAATCCTACTCATTCCATTCTTTTTTGTTTATTAAATAAACAACTCACTCAAAGCATTGGAGTGTGCATGAAAGTGCTTAATATATTAATTATTAACATACACACCCCACCCACCCCACAAATATTTTTTTTCTCTAAACAACACATTATAATTACCTTGCAGTTGAAACAACAATAAAACCAGTTAAATACACATCGTTGACAATCACAACAGTGTTACTGAATGACATCAACTAAAAATATGGCTTCAAAAACTGCAAACTGTTATTTTACACCTGTCAGTGCTGTCTGTGTAGATCAAAGGTCTTTGATGTGAGTGCAGACTTTATGCCGATTTCTAGCTGTAAGCTTGTAACACATCAGCAGGTTGACTTTTTATTATGCAATACAACATTACCGCAGACATGCACGTTCTGACAGATAGAGCATTAATGAATTAGCTTCACAAAGATTGGGATGAAAACTATCGGACTTTACTGCAGTTAAACTGGGATTTTAAACGGGTGTTAGGATATAAATTGTGATTGCTGGAATTTAAATGGGAGATTGCTTTACAGGTATTATTTGTGAATGAACTGACTTAAACTAGAGCTTTGTCACTAACGTGACGTATACCCCCACATGCTGCATTGACACAGAATATTTTGCATGCTGTCTCACAAAACAGGAGAAGCTTATTTATGGCAATTTTTAAGAATTATTATGCCATTATCATTTATTGCCATTTTGACCTTTGAACTCTTAAATTCTTTGGCATGATACGCCATCCAATGCCTGTGAACAAAATTAATGTGGAGAGTAATATTAAAATCTCACAATGAATAACATAGTTTTGGCCCAGACAAGCTTATTTATGGCCATTTTTGACCTTTGAACTCAAAGTGTGACCTTGACCTTGGAGATATCGACGTAATTTTATCGCGCAACACACCGTCCAATAATGGTTAACAAATGTGCCAATTGATTTCAAAATCCCACAATGAACGACATAGTAATGGCCTGGACAAGCTCAACTATGGCTATTTTTTACCTTTGAACTCATGTGTGACCTTGACCTTTGAGATATTGACGTAATTCTTTCGCGCGACACACCGTCCAATGATGGTGAACAAATGTGCCAATTGATTTCAAAGCCTCACAATGAACAACATAGCTATGGCCCGGACAAGCTCATTTATGGACATTTTTAACCTTTGACCTCAAAGTGTGACCTTGACCTTGGAGATATTGACGTAATTCTTTTGCGCGACACACTGTCCAATGATGGTGAACTAATGTGCCAAATGATTTTTAAATCCCTTGATAGATGACATAGTTATGGCCCGGACAAGCTTTTGGGACAGACCGACAGACAGACCGACAAAGTGACTCCTATATAGCCCCCATTACTAGTAATGAGGGTATAAAAATAGGGCGAAATTAAAAATCACTATTTTGCAAACAAAATCAGAATGAAAGAATTCAGAAGTTAAAAAAATTATAAGTGCCGATTTCGATTTCAATCTATAGTGTGATTGTGCCTAACCAAGCGTGACCTCAGAGATAATCTTTCACAGCATGTTACTTTCGTCTGCAACAAAAGGCTAATTAGTGATCTGATAACAAACAATGCCCTCGGGGCTTGTTTGTACACAATGTAGTGACTTAATATGCTCCAGTCATGTACCAGTACGGGTGTTATCTGTGTTTTTGTGTCGATGGTTCTGGCGATTTATATATGGCCTGAAAACAGGAATTTAGAGAGTGCATTTAAAAAATTGGAGGGTCCATTTTTTTCAATCGCCAATTTCATGGAAATCTTATTTTGTATTGCAAACCAGGAATTGTAATAGTCAAATGCAATTTTGGCGATCGGTTACGCTAACGTAGCTTAATGCATGTGCGTTATTTAAGTGTCATCTCAGATCAGCATGTTTAGTCCACACAGGCTTATTAGGGACAACATTTTCCGCTTTTATAGATTTTTTCATTTAAAGGAGGTCAATCTGTACAAAAACCCAGTGAAGACAGAAAGTGTTGTATCTGATTTTTGTTTTGAATAGACTTCCTTTTAACGACAAATTCCAGAACAGCGGAAAGTATGGTCTCTCATTCGCCTGTGCGGACAGCACAGGCTAATCTGGGATGACACTTTACACACATGCATGTCCACAAGTCCAGTTTTCCCAGAACATGACAAGACTCGCACATATCTCAAACTTAATTGCAACACTATGCCTACCTTTTTCCATTCTTCCTCCGGTCTGTAATCCAGGTCCTCCTCTGAGTCACTGTCTTCACTGCCAGGCTGACTGTGGGCTGCAAGTGAAACAGTGGGAACAATAGATCCATGCTCTGGGAAAACTGGGCTTAATGCATGTGCATAAAGTGTCATCACAGATAAGCATGTTTAGTCCGCACAGGCTGAGAACACTTTCCGCTTTTGTGGAATTTGTGGTAAAACAAAAGTCCAGTCTAGGCGGAGCGTTGCTTTAAGTCCAGATTTTCCAGAACAAGGCTTTAAATGAAAAGAAGTCATCTTCAAGTGGGTTTCTTTCCCCTATGTGTGAATAAGAGCAGCATTTATTTCTTTTCTTTTTTACCATGAAGATGTCTTTAAGCATGCAAATTACATGCAGAACTTATGCTGTAGATTTTGTTAATGTAATAGCAAACATCAAAATGTGAATAATTTTGTTATACAAACAAAACCCAAAGTTCACTGCAATATTTCTTCAAAAATATAACATGACAACTTTAAGTTTCATTGGAAATTAATGGTAATGCACTAAATCTGAAACGTGGCACGACAACTTAAAGATGTATAGATAAACCTAGCAGGACTCATTCACTTTTAGATCCAAATGTCCAGTTAGATACAGGAAAGCTAAGCACCTGACCAGACTGCGCAGGCTGGTCCAGAGTTACGCTGGCCACCTATGGCACCACACCCATTTTGTCATGACACGACTCATCCATCACTGACACCTAGTCCAAGGTTCTATACGTACATCTGAGGAGCCTGGCAGTCTGTGAGGAGGCCACTGTCTCCAAGAGTTCATCCACATCTGCGGTCTCTTCCTCGTTCTCATCTGACCCCGAGAGCAGGTCACGCGCGATCACTTCTTTGTCCAATGTCAGGTCCTGAGAGAGATAAGGCAAGGCTCAAAATCTGTATTATAGTTCTCATCATTCACTGATATAGTTGACACTGCATCATAGATAAAAAAAATATCCAAGGGATAAGGAATGATGGATATTAAGCCTTATATGCCTGTCAGACACATATTCCTTCAAGGCTGGACACTTTACTACATCTGGCAGACACATGTTTTTTTCATTTGAAATTTTGATGTTAGTCTGATGTTGAAATATAAACATACCGATATATATATTTCTTTTATACCTAATGATAAAATATGTATTTTTGCAGTGAAATAACAGCAGTGAAAAGAACAAAATTGTTCTTTTCACCGGTGAAAAGAACAAATTTTCGGAATTTCTTTTTCTATTTTTAGATTATCATATGAAGATGTACTTCCCTTGTTTATATCCTTGTTTATATTTTTTTCTATGATCACGAGTAAAATTAAATCGATTATCCACCGAATCCAACATATTTGCTTTTAATTTTATGCTTTTTTTACCGTTTATTTACATTGTAAAAGAGTTAACTGAAGAATTTCCCTGGAATAATGACTTCATTTCGTAAACAAAATGACGTCAAAAATGATGTCATTTCAATGTATTGAGGCACGCCACAGGAGAGAGGGTCACTTTTCAGAGAAAGGGAAATTATAATTAATTATTTTCTTGAAAAAGGGGCATAAAAGAAACAGAAAATGTGTTCATGTCAGTGTAAGATCGTTTGTTATTTCACTCGTGATCATAGAAAAATAATATTTTCACAAGTGGCGAAAATATATTTTCTATGATCACTCGTGAAATAACAAACGATCTTACACTGACATGAACAAATATCCTCTATATGTTTATGAGGAGATATAATATACATAAAACGCTTAGACATTTCAAATATGTGGGGACTGTCCAATAAAAATAGATGTTTTCATGTTGCGTCAAACTGGGTTAATATTGCCTGCATCAAAATGCAGACAGGTGACCCTATTGCTATAACTGCAGCATGGGTACTCACCTGATTACTGAGTATCTCTTCCTCACTGCTGGAGCGTGTGTCTTGACCTTGCGAGTCCAGCGAGTTGTTGCTTGCCTCCTCAGCTGTCTGTGCTCTATACCTGGCCAGGAGCTGCTCTAGAGGCATGTTCCCTTCCTAAAATGTGATGGCAATACATGAACCCAGGGCTTCTTTACTTCTTAAGCAGAGGCATAATATAGGCCCTATCCCCCAAAAGAATTTGTTTGAAATGATGCTTTCCTTTCCATATTATAAAAATAAATTTCCCTTTAACAGTGAGGCCAATACTTTTCCCCTAAGTAAAATAGAAGGCAAGGCCTTGTCACCAAGTCAAGATAAAAGCCCTTAACTGAAACACTTAAAATGTATTGTTTTAATTCAAAAGCCAATGATAAGTATGCAGAAGTAAACAGGTTACATTTCCACCACACAGATTTCAGGAAGATTACTAAATTTCTGTCTTCCAGAATTTCATTTCAATGGCCCCAGGTTGTTTGGGCTGAAGTTGTGTGTCAGCATTGCAGTCTCAGTGAAAGTTTTTAGAGGCCAAAAGGGCTTGTCACAAGTTGATTTGGAAATTTTATAAATCACTGAAAACAAGAGCTGTGTTTGGTCAGAATAATCCAAAAGTTATGACCATACTTTAACCAAGGTAAAAGTTTTGGGACAGAAACATACCATGAAAATTGACCTTTGACCTTGAAGGATGACCTTGACTTTTCACCACTCATAATGTGCAGCTCCATGAGATACACATGCATGCCAAATATGAAGTTGCTATCTTCAATAATGCAAAAAATATCAAACTTTAACCAAGGTTAAAGTTTTGGGACAGAATGACAGACAGACCAAAAACAATATACCGCCTCTTCTTCGAAGAAGCGGGCATAAAAACTTGCATTTAAGTCCAAAACACTGTAATAATGTAGCACTACAGCTGGTTAAACACTGCATTTATTAAAGGTTTAACTTCAAAATATGATCGTGATCAACTGTATTTTTGACCTTATGGGAAATTGTGGAGTGGCCATTCCAAAGGGAAATAGGAAATTTGTTGTTGTTATAATTACTTAAATTTGTAAATTTTTAGTTAAAATCAATAATGCATTTACTTTTTACAAATGATAACTAATAAAATGTGAACACAATTTTTCACAAGACCATTTAATATGTTTTAAAATAGGGTAACTCGCACTTGAGTCGATTATGCCCTTTAGTTGGACATTTTATCTTTGCAGTTTGTAAAGATACGTTTACTTTGACATGATTTGAGAATTTGTAACAAAAATTTTACCCTGGGTACTCAAAGTTAATACAATTTCTTAATAAAATGTATGAAATTGGATATGTAACAGTATTAATAACTTCAGTCCTGGTGCGCTAAATTCATAATTTTCAATTATGGATCAGCTTTAAAGTTTAAACAATCAGCATTTTGGAAAGATGTATTTCACATCACTCACCAATGAATGGATATTGAAAACATAACATTATTCTGTAATAGTAGAAGGCTATATATTCAGTGTTTAATTCTGTTTGATAGATTCCACAGTAAAATATATGTTACAATTCAACTAGCCCATGAGACGAACACAATTCACCTTTATGGCGAACACGAGTTTACCTACTGGAAGAGGCATATGGATGAGAATTAACCAAATTCATTCCAATTTACATGACTCAATGTATAAAGAATCCCTTAGTTTACAATCAACAAGATTCGCATAATGTTTTATCATTGTATGTTTGTACTTTTCTGTGTCACCTTCAGTGCTACAAATGGTTCAATTCTTGTCAAGTTCCAATAGACACTAAAAGTGACCAGAGCTCCCGATAAGGATTTAGTCTAAAGGGTATTTTACCCCCTGATATTATTGTTAAAGCGTATTTAACTCCTTTGTTTCAGCCATAAAGGGTATTTTAATTTAGAAATATTTAGGGGTATTTTCCATTTCCATAGAAAACTGACAAAGTACTTGGCGTGTTTAATCTTGAAATATTATTATTTGTTATTTATATTATTAAATGCAAACAGAACGATTTTAAAATGATGATATGAACAGACTTTCTTTAAAGTATTCCCACAGGAGCCGCCGCTGGTCGCTTAAAATGTCCTTTTTTATCCACAAACATGATGGGCCGCCATTTTTCTAACAAGCTTATTTTGATTAACTTACTTTTGATTCAAAGGTTAACTTACACTAAAAACTCAACTGGATTATTGGTTAACCGGTTACGCACTTTAATCGAATTAAAATACGTAACAAGATTTGTATTGCGTTTTGTTACGTACTGGGCTGATTTTTAATGTTTTTTTTTCCAATGCGTAAATACGCAGATACGCCTCTTATCTGGAGCTCTGTATGCTATTGCCCATGGTATTTGTATTTGTTTTAAATACTTATTTTGGTCTGTTGACCAATTAAAAAAATTATAAATTTAACACAGGACTGTAATTATTATAAATCTGGTGATTGGATAACCTAATCGGTGCTTAAGAGTTTAGACAAATACATGTCCATGTAAAGGGTCAGGGCCCTCAATCCATTTTAGGGGAAGCGGGTAGCTACCCTCATGAGGGGAAATTTTCCCAGCGTTTCCCTTTTTGGGGGATTTTTTTACTTACTCTCTCATTATTTCATTTGCACATGTTTGCATTATATTCATTGCTTTTTTCATAATTAAGTATGTTTGACAAGATTAAATTGAAATAGAATTGAGATATAATAATCATGAGACACATCTTTCTATTAAAAAAAAAATCAGGGGGAATATTTCCCCTAAAAAAGTATACTTTTCAGGTGGGGGACTGCCGCCGAATTTCGGCCGCAGATTTGATAGATTGAGGGCCCTGAGGGTGGATGTGTTCGACTCATTGGCGAATTCATTGGGTATTAAAAATCAACTATTTTTCAAAAAAAAAAAGCTGGGCACCATCTATTTTTATGAACAAGAGGGCCATCAGGCCCTAAGGCGCTCACCTGAGAGCAAAAGGAACTAGACTATTCTGAAAAAAAATGCAAGCTGATTCATGAAGATTGGACCAAAAAAGTGACTTTTAACATGTTTTCTTTATATTTGACCTAGTGACCTAGTTTTTGAGCTCATATGACCCAGTTTCAATCCCTGCTAAGATTTCATTGGGACAAATGTTCTGACCAAGTTTCATGAAGATTTGCCAATAAATGTGGCTATTATATAGCGTCAACAAGTTTTCCATATAGCCATATAAGGACAACTGCCCCCCCCCCCCGGCGGCCATGTTTTTCAACGAATCATAGCCATTTTCAAACCCAGCCTAGCTATTGTTAAAACAAATGTTCTGATCAAGTTTCATTAAGATTGGATAATAAATGTGACTTCTAGAGTGTTAACAAGGTTTTACTACATAGCCATATAAGGAAAAATGCCACGCCCCCTTGCGGCCATGTTTTTTAACGGATCTCAACCATTTTCGAACTCAGCCCAGATATCATTAGTACAAATATTCTGACCAAGTTTCATGAGCATTGGACCAAAAATATGACTTCTAGAGTGTTAACAAGGTTTTACTATAGCCATATAAGGAAAACTGCCACGCCCCCTGGCGGCCATGTTTTTTAACAGACCAGAACCATTTTCAAACTCATCCGAGATATCGTTAGAACAAATGTTCTGACTAAGTTTCATGAAGATTGGACAATAAATGTGACTTCTAGAGTGTTAACAAGGTTTTACTATACACTAAAGCCATATAAGGAAAACTGCCACGCCCCCTGGCGGCCATGTTTTTCATTCAACTGGAACCATTTTCGAACTCGTCCAAGATATTATTGGGACACATGTTCTGACCAAGTTTCATGAAGATTGGACTAAAAATGTGACTTCTAGAGTGTTAACAAGGTTTTACTATAGCCATATAAGGAAAACTGCCACGCCCCCTGGCAGCCATGTTTTTCAACCAACCGGAACCATTTTCGAACTCGTTCAAGATATCATTAGAACAAATGTTCTGACTAAGTTTCATGAAGATTGGACAATAAATGTGACTTCTAGAGTGTTAACAAGGTTTTACTATACACTAAAGCCATATAAGGAAAACTGCCACGCCCCCTGGCGGCCATGTTTTTCATTCAACTGGAACCATTTTCGAACTCGTCCAAGATATTATTGGGACACATGTTCTGACCAAGTTTCATGAAGATTGGACTAAAAATGTGACTTCTAGAGTGTTAACAAGGTTTTACTATAGCCATATAAGGAAAACTGCCACGCCCCCTGGCGGCCATGTTTTTTAACAGACCAGAACCATTTTCAAACTCATCCGAGATATCGTTAGAACAAATGTTCTGACTAAGTTTCATGAAGATTGGACAATAAATGTGACTTCTAGAGTGTTAACAAGGTTTTACTATACACTAAAGCCATATAAGGAAAACTGCCACGCCCCCTGGCGGCCATGTTTTTCATTCAACTGGAACCATTTTCGAACTCGTCCAAGATATTATTGGGACACATGTTCTGACCAAGTTTCATGAAGATTGGACTAAAAATGTGACTTCTAGAGTGTTAACAAGGTTTTACTATAGCCATATAAGGAAAACTGCCACGCCCCCTGGCAGCCATGTTTTTCAACCAACCGGAACCATTTTCGAACTCGTCCAAGATATTATTGGGACACATGTTCTGACCAAGTTTCATGAAGATTGGACTAAAAATGTGACTTCTAGAGTGTTAACAAGGTTTTACTATAGCCATATAAGGAAAACTGCCACGCCCCCTGGCAGCCATGTTTTTCAACCAACCGGAACCATTTTCAAACTCGTTCAAGATATCATTAGAACAAATGTTCTGACTAAGTTTCATGAAGATTGGACAATAAATGTGACTTCTAGAGTGTTAACAAGGTTTTACTATAGCCATATAAGGAAAACTGCCCCGCCCCCTGGCGGCCATGTTTTTCATCCAACCGGAACCATTTTTGAACTTGTCCAAGATTTTATTGGGACACATGTTCCCACCAAGTTTCATGAAGATTGGACTAAAAATGTGACTTCTAGAGTGTTAACAAGGTTTTACTATAGCCATATAAGGAAAACTGCCACGCCCCCTGGCAGCCATGTTTTTCAACCAACCGGAACCATTTTCAAACTCTTTCAAGATTGTATTGGGACACATGTTCCCACCAAGCTTCATGAAGATTGGACAATAAATGTGACTTCTAGAGTGTTAACAAGGTTTTACTATAGCCATATAAGGAAAACTGCCACGCCCCCTGGCAGCCATGTTTTTAAAACAACCGGAACCATTTTCGAACTCGTCCAAGATATTATTGAGACACATATTCTGACCAAGTCTCATGAAGATTGGACAATAAATGTGACCTCTATAGTGTTCACAAGGTAAATGTTGACGCCGCACGACGGACGACGCACGACGGACAAAAGGCGATCACAATAGCTCACCATGAGCACGTTGTGCTCAGGTGAGCTAAAAATAGATTAAATATGATACAACAAGAGCTGTCTCTGAAGGATGACACATGCCCCCGAAGATGCTCTAATAATTGGAAGATGCTTTGATGGAAACACTAGGTTAAAACAGGATATTTGTTAGTTATTTATGATATCAGTACCATTACAAATGGGTTATATATTTGGCAAATATTTTACATTTGACCCATATATGTGATATTAACATGTGAGCTTCAATATCATCTTTTTTTTTACTAGTTATCAACACTTGAGAATGAATTTGATAGCAACAATGGAAACTGTATCACTGAGGAAAATGTTTAAAACAATACCAGTCCTTCAGAGTTGTTGGCCAATTCCACATGAAACCCAGGTGTGGTCACTGTAATATGCCAGTGTTGTTGTTGGGTCTTATATTCCTAGTAGTCAAGGGCTGTAACTCAGGAGTCTTGGTCAATTTGGCTGATTATCGAACTTGACCTCTAGAGATCTTATGACCTTACACATTTACATAAGGTGTGGCGAAGATCCTGTGACATTTGCTCGAGTGATTGAGCGGAAACGAGAAAAAACACAATTTTTCGATGATTCAAGGGCCGTAACTCAGAAGTGTTTGGGTCAATTCAGTTGATTATCAAACTTGATCTAGATGTTATTGACTTTCACATTTTCAAGAAGTATTGTGAAGATACAATGACAATTGCTGGAGTTATTGAGCGGAAACGAGAAAAAACAAATTTTTTCGATGATTCAAGGGTTGTAACTCAGGAGTGTCTGGGTCAATTTGGCAGAGTATTGAACTTGACTAGGATGTTATTGCCTTACACATTTTCATGAAGTTTGGTGAAGATCTGATGACTATTGCTGGACTTATTGAGCGGAAACTAATCCAGACGGACTAACTTACAGATTCACAGTGCAAATTTAATATCAGGGCTTTTTTAAAGTGGACGCCCGCTTGCCCGTGCCGAGTGAAAATCGTCTGGGGCAAGTGATTTTCCAAAGTACATAGCCCGCCGGGCAAGTCCGTTTTGTATTAACATCTTTCCGGTGTTTTTTCGACTTTTCCGCTTTTATCTATTTATTTTCTTTGGGTCAATATAATTTTTGTCCGCCATCTTTGAAATATTTTAAGTGATCGATTTTTAGCAAAGTAAAGCACTGCAATATCATATTGTTAAGCAATAGTTTGTTTAACCAAATTATATTTTGATTATTTATTTGTTGTAAAATGGTTTTCATTTTCTGCAGTCAAACGATATGCACATTTTATCTCATGTGCAAAATTATTAAATACGTACATTTTTTCGGATTGTCCCTTTCGCAGGCTTTCCAGCAGCACCTTTGAAAAAACTAGGAGAAAACTAGGAAAGTTTTTAAAAAAAAAACTAGGAAAAAACTAGGAAAATGTAGGAAGGTTAAAGCAAAAACTAGGAGTTATTATTTAGAAGTTTATTACCTTTTTGACTTTTCCCTACCTTAGATTACCACAGTAATCGTACACATTTCATACAACAGGACTGTTAAGCTGACTAAGTTTTCTTTTGTAGTCATCACAGAGCACAGTCCAACCTGATTTTTTTTATATTATTAAGCCATGAACATAAACAAAATACAATACACATTATGCAATTTTATGCATGAGTTAAAATGAGCATTTAAGAAGTTAGCAGTGAAATTTTAAGTACAAAAGTAAGTTACATTTCTAGAAAATTGGTAATATGCCTCTACCTATACATGCATGTATATCTAACAAACAATGCCATCAGTTCTGTTAACTAAACATATCTTAAATTTAGCAATTGATAATAAGTGCAATATCTATTAATGATTGTGATATAACATTTAAAAAGCACAGACACACCAAAGCTAGAACTTATATAATTATGTACTACAGGTATTTTAACTGTGAAAAGCTGTTAATAACATTTATTCATGTCAGGTAGTATGCAAGGAAATTGTTAAAGGCCATCAACACTATGGGGTTAGCAAGGATATGCAGCTAATCAATANGGATTTTGGAAAATGTTTGTTATTAAAGTTGAAGAACCAAAATTAACATCAATGGAACTTTATCGATGTGTTTGTTTGATTGAATAACGCGACAATTACATACGTTTTGAATATTTGGACGGCTGAATCTATAGCCTAGGAATGGATGAAAAAATGGAAAGAAGTTCAACAGAAGAGACCCAGAGTTGAACTAAGGGTTCCCCAGGGTAAAACCGACACATTTCAGCAAAATCTAGAGAATTCTTTAAGAAGCAGTAAATACTATCATCAAAATAATCAATACAGTAACGAAACTTGCAACGTAGCCAGGAAACGTCATTAAATGACAGTTAATCAATTCCTAATTAATTACGAACGATCAAAAGTACGAATCAATAGCTAATATTCTCGGCATTATATCCAGTTGCGATTGTGTAAAATAGATGCTCATTCATTAGAAATACATACCTTTTGTATATTGCACGTGAGTGAGCGAAATTGATGTATAAACAGACTGAGAACAGTGAGAATTTGTCTCAGCACTCGTCAATACGTCGATATCATCGTCCATGTTGGAACTAAATAATGCGCATGCGTAGAGGAAATGTATCGGCGAATATCATTGGCTTATTAATGAGGTATTCCCCGGTGAGTTTGGGAATACCCAAGATGGCGACCAAGAGAGCACACGCGTTGTCATTTCAAATTATTGCGGAATGTTCCACGACGAAAGCACGAGTTGGCAAAATGACACTTCCCCATGGGGTGGTGGATACACCTGTATTTATGCCTGTTGGCACCCAAGGGACGCTGAAAGGCATGTTACCTGAGCAACTGAAGGAATTGGACTGTAGAATTATGCTGTCAAATACCTACCACCTGGGACATAGACCAGTAAGTATGACTCAATTGTTCGTTGTCGGCTCAGGTACTCCAGGTATTCTTAAGTATACTACAATGTACCACAGTTACGGAAAATATGCTTAAAGGCACCCGGCCATAATCCGCGTTACTTTTTAGTATATTATCCCTACCCCGGGTACTTGAGCCGATAATCACCACAGGGCTTTTTTTAAGCGGACGCCCGCTTGCCCCTGCCACGTTAAAGTCGTCTCGGGCAAGTGATTTTCCAAAGCAGATAGCCCGCGGGGCAGGTCCGTTTCGTATTAACATCTTTCCGGTGTTTTTTCGACTTTTCCCCTTTTATCAATTTATTTTCTTTGGGTCAATATAATGTTTGTCCGCCATCTTTGAAATATTTAAAGTGATTGACTTTTAGCAAAGTAAAGCACTGCAATATCATATTGTTAAGCAATAGGTTAACAATATTATATATTGATTTTTTATTTGCTAGTTAAAAGGTTTTCATTTTCTGCAGTCAAACGATATGCACGTTGTATTTCATGTGCAAAATACGTACATTTATTCGTGTCCCTTTCGGATACACTATTTTTCGTCGATTTTAAATTATGTTTGATGTCTTTGAATTGTTTTCATAGAATGAAGAATACACATGCGGTGATACGGATGGTCTGCTTTATAATATTTCGCATTGTATTTAACAGAAATTGCAACTCGAAAGACTAAAAAAGTACAATAAGTTGTGGCTTGGACGTGTTGAAGTTGAACATGGAAAAACGGCTTTTAATGATGTGTCCAAAGCAAGGTCAAGTTTTAGTCTGTCAGTCAATACATTACTTAAGCAATAAAATAAAATTTGACATAGTAATGATGCACTTTTTAGGTCCTCAAAGGCTTAAAATCATTTTGCTTCGGGGGGCTTCGCACCCCTAATCCCGAACTAAGGGGTTCCACCTCTAGCCCCCGCCAGGGCTTGCAGCCCCTGGACCCCGGCTGATTTACAGGATTGGAACTTTAGGTCCATTACAACCCCTGTCACTATTCAATAAAATAAAACTGTCCAGATTTTGTTTTGTTCACAACTTTATATTATAAAAAACAATTCTTATCTTATTTTTGATATATTGAATATAGCTGAAATTAAATCGAGTATAATAATGCATGTAAATCAATGCTTTAAAGATCAATAAAAAATTGACTTCTAAATAGGGCAACCAGTTTTTAATGAGGGCAAGTAGATGTTCAAAGTAACTTGCCCCCGGGCAAGTGAGTGTCAATTTCTTACGTTAACCCCTG
>VMBQ01001858.1:64419-107805 GCA_007657795.1 Dreissena rostriformis | reverse complement strand
ATTGTTGAAATTCTAAAGAAGAGAGCACATATGTTAAAAGCGTTGACAAAACTCCTGTTTCTTAATTGTAAACTACAGACATCTTTTAATATTTATTTCACAAAATAAAGTCTAAAGCTCAAGTAAGTATTGCTGGCTGTTTTAGGACCATTCGATGGCTGGACCGCTGTCTTCTCGCTCACAAGCGTCCTCATGATCAGAACATCTTCCCCATCGTGCAGGGAGGCCTGGACGTGGAGCTCCGCAAGCAATGTGCAATAGGTAGGCATATCTCGCAATCTGACTGCAATGGATATTTCCCAACAAAATAATCTGGTGGTGGCATAGTGGATATATTGTCTACCTAGCAATCAGAAGGTCCAGTGTTCAATCCCCACTCTGGGAGCTTTCTCAAAATCTCTTTAGACGCTTTGTACTGTTTCATGCCAGGAAACAGAAAAGAGTGTCTTGATAAAACTTAGGCTTTCAATGCAATCAATCAGAAATAAATAGCTTTAAATAGATGTTCTGATGACTGCCTATTAAAGAGCTACACATTGAAAGTCCGGGATTTTAAAAAGTGATGGCTAAGCCAATAAGACTGCTCCTTTCAAAAAGCAGTAAGCACTGGGGGCTGACGAGGTCAAAGCGTAGTCCGTTTCTCTATGCCGTCGGGTATATGTTCTACTACGAGACATTGTGTCAATACACATGCCATCGAAGTACGGATTGGTGTACTTTGTTGAGTAACCTATACATTATAATTGTAGTTCGTTGCACAACCAATACATGTGCAAAACCTATACATAAAGCGACTTGTAATTTCCTTTGAAACAAAGCATTTGAATGATTAAAATATATGTTCGTAACCTGTTTTGTTCTTTAAATTGTTAAATGTACAGTGTATCAAAGTAACATGTAGTTTCATTTAAGTTAAGTTACTGTAATTGGCTATTTTAACAGAATAACCACCTTATGCATTACTTCAGATCTATATATTTCGATTTTAGCTCAAAATCAATGTAAAGGATGAACTACGAGCATTTATAATTAGTTTGTTATTGACAATAAGTACCTACCATTACTGAATGTTCCGTTCTCTAATCCATAAGTACCAGAAAAGATGAAACCTGCCTGATTAAGTAGTGTATTGACACAATGTTTCGTAGTAAAACATATACCCGATGTCGTAGAGAAAAGGACCATGCTTTGACCTCGTCAGCCCCCAGTGGTAAGTGGTTCCTGTAGTTTATGTTTTGTTTACTTATAATTGAATTCATTTCTATGTAATTGTATAGCAAAGAATTGTAACATTAAGTTCTTAAAGATTTTTAATGCCATATTTGTCCTCTTTGGCGTGTATGCCTTGAATTTACTCTAAATATGTTGTTTTTTTTAAGCTTTCTACATGTTTGCCATCAAATTTATTCCACATGTTAACATTCAAATGTTATCAATTATTTTCTTTAAAGACCTAAAAATGACAGCCCTTGGACAAAGTTAAATTTTGCTAGAACAAGCAAAACGTGGTCTCTGACAAGGGTTAATAATGACAACTGTGGCACATGTTTCCTGTTTCAGAGCTGACCAAGTGAGATGTTGCAGGGTTTGCTATTGGTTGTTTCAGAGCTGACCAAGCAAGGTGTTGCAGGGTTTGCTATTGGTTGTTTTAGAGCTGACCAAGCGAGATGTTGCAGGGTTTGCTATAAGTTGTTTCAGAGTTGACCAAGCGAGATGTTTCAGGGTTTGCTATTGGTTGTTTCAGAGTTGACCAAGCGAGATGTTGCAGAGTTTGCTATTGGTTGTTTCAGAGCTGACCAAGCGAGATGTTGCAGGGTTTGCTATTGGTTGTTTGTTTCAGAGCTGACCAAGCGAGATGTTGCAGGCTTTGCTTTTGGTTGTTTCAGAGTTGACCAAGCCAGATGTTGCAGGGTTTGCTATTGGTTGTTTCAGAGCTGACCAAGCGATATGTTGCAGGGTTTGCTATTGGTTGTTTCAGAGTTGACCAAGCAAGATGTTGCAGGCATATTGGTTGTTTCAGAGTTGACCAAGTGAGATGTTGCAGGGTTTGCTATTGGTTGTTTTAGAGCTGACCAAGCAAGATGTTGCAGGCTTTGCTATTGGTTGTTTTAGAGCTGACCAAGCGAGATGTTGCAGGTTTTGCTATTGGTTGTTTCAGAGCTGACCAAGCGAGATGTTGCAGGGTTTGCTATTGGAGGACTCAGCGGTGGGGAGGAGAAGACACAGTTCTGGAGAATGGTAGACGTCTCTACCGACAACCTGCCCAGAGAGAAGCCTCGATACCTCATGGGAGTCGGGTAAGTTTCATGTAATCTGGCTCTCTTAACATGCTTCATTATTATCCCCCGCCAGAGGCGGAGGGATATTGTTTTAGCGTTGTCCGTCCTTCGGAGTGCTTTGGCGGATTTCATTGAAACTTGGTATGAGTATATATATGGATAAGAGGATGATGCACGCCAAATGGCATTGTACACCATCTGTTAATAACGGAGTCATGGCCCTTGGTATCTCGAAAAAATGCTTTTTTTAAGGATTATACCATATATCAAGGGATTTGCCCCATCCATAAACAAAATTTATTAGGCAGGGGATATCAATTCAATGCATTTGCTTGTTTCACTTGTAACATGTAAGAATTCTCAGAAAATCTGTTTACCTCAGTAACTTATCTTCATAGTTCAGGCATTGCCAACGTAAGAGGGATGATGGTTTTTGAGTGTTTATTGATTTTAACGCAACATGTTATCTATGAGTTCTGACAAAACTCTGAGATCTTTGATAACAAATGAACAGGATGCTGATCAAAAAGGACCAGGATGGCAAGTCTTTCACCTGGGCCCGTATTCACCGAACAATTCTTTGACTTAAGTCTAAGTCTAAGAATACAGAATATTCTTTAAATTGGAATATTAAAGAATTGCTTTAATTTTGAGTCGAACTTGTCATTATCTGCATCATTCTTCACGTAGAACATTCTGTTCAGGACATTAACACCAGTGGTAGCATGTGTATATATTCAAACGCTAGACATATTTTTCTTGTTCAAAGTCTATTCTTGATTCTTAAGTCAAAGAATGGGTTGATTAATACAGGCCTTGATGTAATGATTTTTGAGAAAAAAAAAGTGTATTAAGTTCACTGTACATTTGTTCACTTCATACAGTTAATGTTAACCCTTTGAGCGCTGGAACCGGATTTTGAAGGCCTTTGCAAACAGTTTGGATCCAGATGAGACGCCACAGAATGTGGCGTCTCATCAGGATCCAAACTGTTTGCTATTCTGATAGTATTATTTGAAAAAAAAACCAAGAAAATGCTAATTTTAGAAATTCAGCAGACAACATTTTAGCAGAAGACAAATTTCCCAGCATGCAAAGGGTTAAATGCTACTCACTGACACATCAGATACAGTAATCTCTTAAATGATGTTGTCATAGTTAAAAATTGCCACTTATTTCATGAATTTGTCACAGTGAGGATCAACGTTGGTACCCCTGATTTTACTATTTGAGCCACATTCTGGGAAAACTGTGCTTAAGGCTAATCTGGGACCACCCTTTCCGCCTTAACTGTAATTTCGCTAAGAACAGACTTCTTTATAACAACAAATGACATAAAACTGAAAGTGTCGTCCCTTATTAGCCTGTGCACACTTTACGCACATGCATTAAGCCCAGTATTCGCAGAATGCGGTTCATTTGAAGGCCTGTTTGTTTCAGGTTTGCGGAGGATCTGGTTGTGTGTTCAGCTCTCGGCTGTGATATGTATGACTGTGTGTTCCCCACTAGGACTGCTGTAAGTGTGATCACCATGTTCTACGAGCCTCGTTTTGAGAAAACTGGGCTTATTGTATGTGCGTTGAGTGTTGTCCCAGATAAGCCTGTGTAGTTCTTACAGGCTTATCTGGGACCACACTTTCCTTCAAGACTGGATTTTTGTATGGAAGAGAGTTTCTTCAAATGAAAAATTCCATGACAGCGGAAAGTGTTGTCCCTGATTAGCCTGTGTGAACTGCACAGGCTAATCTGGGACGAGACTTTATGCAAATGCATTAAGCCCAGTTTTCCCAGAACACCATGTTCTATGTTGATTTGTGTGGACATTTATCTTCATGTTTAACAGCTCCCTGACATTACTGTCGTCTAGTTACATCTACTGGTAATTCAGGCTTGAAGAATTATAGAAAAGAATCTTAAATTATCTTAATAAGTTTGTAGTTAGGCTTTCACCCATGTTTTCTTCTTTGACTGCATTAAACTGATGACTTTTGGATGAAAACAATTAATGATTGCTCACAAAGTAGGTTATTTTGCAATGAACTTGTCCAAGTAAAAGTAAACTTTACATTAGTTATTATAAAGGTGTCAAAATATTTCTTTATTATTTTATTTGCGAGACCCTGTGTTGTTTATTAGTAATTTAGATACTCTTCATGGTAATTTTTGATAAAAATACTATTTAGTCCCCAGAATGTACTGTGCCATTGGAGTTACTGAAATATACAGTAAACATTCCTGAATTTCAGAGATTTGGTAATGCGCTGGTGCCTGAAGGGAGCTTGGCCTTGAAGAACAAGTGTTTTGCAGACGACTACCGACCAATAGACGCACACTGCACGTGTTCTACGTGCCGTGACTACACGAGAGCCTATCTGCATACTGTTGCTACTAATGAGGCCGTGGCTAGCTCTCTGATCACTGTACACAATGTGGCTTACCAGGTAAGTGATACATAGTGGAGATTCATCATTTTCTCAGAACATTTGTTCCAATAATATCTCGCCTGGGCCAAAAGGATTCAATCCAGGTTGGCTCTAGGAAATATGAATTTTTAGTAGTCAAATTGCTTGAAAGTGTTACCTCAGAAAGTGTGAAAATATTCTTCGTTTAAAAAAAATTCCATAACATTTTATAGTCAATAAGAGATTCAATTCGCCAATATGAGATTTTAGTGGCCAATGGCTGTTTTGGCAATGGCTAGCTAATGATAACACAGAATCATTGTAATGATTGGAGCTTAAATATTTGCAGAACCAAATATTTTTATGCTCCCCATATAAATATATATGGGGAGCATATAGTTGCCAGTTTGTCCTTCCTTACTTCCTTCCTTCCGTCACACTTTTTTATTAGTTTCTCATAGAGCCTTCAATATTTTACCGATCTCTTACATATTTGGCATGAAGGTACCTTGCATGGACCTCTACCTTTTGATGAGGTTTGAGGTCACTGGGGTCAAGGTCACCGAGGCTTATAATAGATTTTCCCCAGGGCACATTTTTTTTTTCACACAATTAACCCATATATCGAAAAACCATTATCGGGGAGCATCCATCAGGTTTACTGAAATCCTTGTTTCTATGTGTCCTTTTATCAAATCTACACAGATTCGAGGGGATTTTCCCACAATGTTCATTGTATTGACTGTACAGCAGAAAACTGTTTGCAATAGACTTATCCCGGAAAAGCACGAGTTTAGAAAAACCCACTAATCACCCTGGTAAAAACAACGCTGGTCCATTATATCAACCAATGATTGTTTACTTTAAATAATAACAGTTGATAATGTGTGTGATTTTGAAAGGATTATAAATGGGTCAGCTTTATTTGTACCAGTAGATTAGTGTGTTTTTCCAAAAAGTTGCTTTTTCCGGGATACATATATTGTTAAAAAATGTGAACTACTTTTTAGCTCACCTGATTGCTCAGGAAAGCTTTTGGGATTGGTCTTTGTCCGTCGTCTGTCCGTCCGTCCGTCAACATTGGTTTGTAAACACTTTAGAGGCCACATTTCTTGTCTGATCTTCATGAAATGTGGTCCAAAGATTTGTCCCAATGATACCTCGATCGAGTTCAAAACTGGGTCATGCTGGGTCAAAAACTAGGTCACTAGGTAAAAAAAAAAGAAAAACCTTGTAAACACTGTTAAAGTCACATTTTATGCCCAATCTTCATGTCACTTTGTCAAAATGTTTGTCTTAATGATATGTTGGTTGAGTTCAAAAGTTGTTCCTGTCCGTTGAAAAACATGGCTGCCAGTGGGCGGGGCAGTTTTCCTTATTTGGCTATAGAGAAACCTTGTAAACACTCTAGAGGCCACATTTCTTGTCCGATCTTCATGAAACTTGGTCAGAAGATTTGTCCCAATGACACCTCGATCGAGTTAGAAACTGGGTCATGCTGGGTCAAAAACTAGGTCACTAGGTAAAAAAAAAGAAAAACCTTGTAAACACTGTAGAAGTCACATTTCATGCCCAATCTTCATGTTACTTTGTCAAAATGTTTGTCTTAATGATATGTTGGTTGAGTTCAAAAGTGGTTCCGGTCCGTTGAAAAACATGGACCAGGTCAAAGCTTGAAAAACCTTGTTTATCTTTAACCACAAAGCATGCAGCTTTAATATTTGATATGTGACAAAGATTGTTCAAATCATTCCACTGGGCAAGCTCATTTCACAGGTGAGCGATCTAGGGCCATCTTGGCCCTCTTGTCTTAACTTATATTATAATTTTTATTTATCAATATTTTATCAATTCAATATTGCCTGTTTCAGTTGGATCTCATGCGAAGTATACAGCAAAGTATCAAAGAGGACAGATTCCCTGCTTTTGTTCAGAAATTCTTCTCCAAACGACACACAGACGGACAGTATCCGGCATGGGCCGTTGAAGCACTGAACAAAGTGAATATCACTCTGGGGCTCAGCATTGACTCACAATCGAAGAAACTTGACAATGGGGGGAACGGTCATATGGTACAAGAGGGTATCATAGTGTGACACAGAGAGTTGTATAAACCCTTTATTGCTTACTTATGTATAATTGTATAAAATTCAGTGTTATGTACAAAAGCTTGTTATAATATTATGCAAATAAAACAATAACAACCAGGAAAGCTTTGCATTTTCTGAGTTTGGATTGTTAACACAAATAAAACATAAGTACATACACTAAGCAAATAATATCAGTTCATCAAATTTTAGGTTATGCCTCCCAAAGGAGAAGTTTGAATTTTTGATTGTGTTGCAGGTTTATATAGATATATTTCTAAATAAACTGACTAAATATCACAACAAACAAACGGAATGTAAACGAGTATTGACTGAACGTATATATTGTATAAATCTTCTAACTAAGTCAGCAGTATAATGGTGATATCAAACTATAAGAAACAAATAACCAGCTATAAGAAACAAATAACCAGCGATAAGAAACAAATAACCAGCTATAAGAAACAAATAACCAATCTAAAACAATGAATATACTACTAGCCTAAGTACAAGAATTGTACATCACAAGTGTAGAACCCCCCCCCCCCTCCAAAAAAATAAAAAATACCAAACCCTGCACACATTTTTAGATGTGTTCGGATATAATAAATTATGTGCTTATGATTAACACTGTCTGCAACCTAACATTCCCTTATACATGTATCATTTTTTTTTGTGGATGGAAAAAGGAATGTAGTTGTGTCACTACACTGTGGGTATGTTCTTAGGCCCATTTTTGAATGATGTGGCTCATTTTACTGTCTGTGTTTGATGTTTTAATATGGAAGAAATACATTGCATCACTTGAATAGTTAATGTGTTAAATCAGCTTGGGATCAAATATCAATGAAAGAGATTCATAACAACAACAAGGGACAAAATTGTCACAAAACCAGGTTTTCATTAAAACAAGTCTGAAAAAGGGAGACAACTGCTACTCAAATTGTGCATTGCTACTGATTGTTCATCACAATAACCCCCCTTGTTTCATCTGTTTTTCGACCCCGTGACCTAGTTTCTGATCCGGCATGACCCATATTCGCACTTGACCTAGA
This sequence comes from Dreissena rostriformis, assembly GCA_007657795.1. Classification (NCBI taxonomy): domain Eukaryota; kingdom Metazoa; phylum Mollusca; class Bivalvia; order Myida; family Dreissenidae; genus Dreissena; species Dreissena rostriformis. The sequence continues at coordinate 99,982 of VMBQ01001858.1, read as the reverse complement.
TATTGTCTAGGTACAACTTCTGACCAAGTTTCGTAAAGATCGGATGAAAACTATTTGAATTAGAGAGCGGACAACATATTCAATGTTTAAAACGCACTTAGTGACCCCGTGACCTAGTTTTTAACCCAGCATGACCAATATTCGAACTTGATCTAGATATTGTCTAGATACAACTTCTGACCATGTTTCGTAAAGATCGGATGAAAACTATTTGAATTAGAGAGCGGACAACATATTCAATGTTTAAAACGCACTTAGTGACCCCGTGACCTAGTTTTTAACCCGGCATGACCCATATTCGAACTTGACCTAGATATTGGCTAGATACAACTTCTTACCAAGTTTCGTAAAGATTGGATGAAAACTATTTGAATTAGAGAGCGGACAAGCTTGTTCCGCCGGCCCGCATTGGCCAATCTAATAACCAGTTTTTTCCTTCGGAAAACCTGGTTAAAAATAAAGATTAACAATTAATAATAGATAAACATGATGATGATTCAAAAATTTGTAAAAAAAACAACATACATTTAACAAGGAGTAACAAAACAAAAAGCAAAGAAACCAAATTGTATAATTATAACAAGAGAAAGTTGTGGAAAAAATATGAGATTAATAATAAGAAAAAATAATTATTATTGTAAATAATATCAAAAACACACGAAAAGCATCAATATTGGATCAACATAAAAAATTGTACAATCAACAGATATATTGTACAGCAAACCAGTTAAAATTTGTAATAAAGTTTTTCAGGAATGGTTAAACAATTAACACAATAATTACATATAAGGCGAAATTGCTTGCTAAACTGCAAACATCCAATTCAAAACATGTAAATGTAAGCTATTAAATGATATGTTAACAACATAATTCCAGCTAATTGATAAAAAGCCATGTATATTGTGTGTCAAGTGTAAATTCCATAAATGTTTCATTGCTATTGTTCTATAGAGTGTCCATACCAACAATACAGTGAGATAAAGAGTTGTTTAATATTCTTCAGTAAGTTCTGTTTTGTGCTCAATTTTGATAATGGGTACCAAGATATATTGTTTAAAGTTAAGAAAAGACAGTTTTTTTGGTTGAAACCAAAACTTATATAGTTTCTTTCAGTACAAACTACTATTATACAGCTTTGGACATTACATACAATTCTTTAAGTACTAATTTATTTCTAACATAAACATTTAAAATGTCCAAGTCTCGACATTTCAGTAATTCCCTTGAAAATGTTGTGTCGTCAAGACTGAGCACTATGGTTTTTCTTATTTTTTTTTATTTGAATATTTCATATCTTATTTGAAAATCGTCAGAACGTTCAAAAGGTTCAAATATTCTTCAGGAATGTGCTTGATTTTTAGTATGGGTGAAGTACGGTTATTCCCCAATCGTGACATCTGTAGTTAGCCTTTATTCCTGTGTCTTGTAGGGCACCTCCTTGTCAAACCTCCTGTAGATGACGAAGGCCCCTACCAGCCCCAACAGGGCCCCTATGATCAGCATCCCTATACCGAGTCCTGCCATCGAGCCTGCAGTGGGGGAAATAAATTAAAGGGATTCGTAACTTGTATTTAAAGTGGATTCAGGAAATAATATCACAACTGAAATTAATTTAGAATTACTTTAAATAACATTTAAGCCTAGCTCTATGAATACAGGGCCTAATGCAAGTGTGTTAAGTCCCGACAGGCTAATCAGGGACAACGCGTTTAGCATAGCCTACACTGGATTTTTACTAAAAAGAGAATTCCTTTAAACAAAAAAATACCATAAAAGTGGAAAAAGTGTCCCTCATTAACCTGTGCGGACAGAACAGACTAATCTTGGACGACACTTTACAAACATGCATTAAACCCCGTTTTCTCAGAGCAAGGCTCGTTTATAATATTAACATAATTTTACCCATACATGCCATTAATCATGTATTGGTAGGGCAGCAGGCAAAATTTAAGTCATCGATCTAGACATTGATAGCGGCACTATTTGAATAGGTAAAATGTCACCACTGTATTAGCATACTATGCTTCATTGCTGTAACCATCAAACTATTTTGCTCCTTTAATTAAATCTTTACGTTCAATACACCTTTAAACCTTCCCTGCTAAGAAGCAAAGTAAAAATGGCTATATGCAACCAGCATAAAACCAGAACAGCCTGTGAGTTAGTCTGTTCAGGTTTTATGCTGTTTGCTGCTCATCAGTATCCTAGGGTTAGAAATGAATCCTCTAAAATTTCAATCTATTAAGAAAGGTCTTTAATTTAATGGATTTTCTAAGGGACTACACACAAGTCAATGCAGCTGAGCAGTAAAGGTTTTAATTAATGACTAGCATTTCAAGTCGCTCACCTGGTCCGTACTGCTTAATAGTGGACGGACCAGTTCCGTCTGAAATGGTCGCTGCTATCTCCCACAGTGACCCTTTCTGAATCATCAGGTGCTGGAAACATAGCAAACACACTCATAGATTCAGCAGCTTTATGTTCATGAAAATATTTAACCCATTGCATGCTGGGAAATTTGTTTTCTGCTAAAATGTTGTCTGCTAAATTTCTAAAATTAGCATTTTCTTCGTGTTTTTTTTCAAAGAATACTATCAGAATAGCAAACAGTTTGGATCCTGATGAGACGCCACGTTCTGTGGCGTCTTATCTGGATCCAAACTGTTTGCAAAGGCCTTCAAAATCTGGTTCCAGCGCTCAAAGGGTTAACACAGCAGAAAACATTGCAATGCCACAAAACCAGGTTTTCAACGTTTAAATTTAATTTTGCAATCCCAAGCTTGCTCTGCATGTAAGCTACACAGATACATATAATTTATTATTGTAAGCTATTTTAAGTTACAGTGACCTTGACCTGTACTTGAATAGCCTTAAATGAACTCCAATGTCTGCATATAAGCAGCCTACTCCGAACCGGAGAAAAATGATTATTATTCGAAATACATAAATTTTCGTTATTTTTGTGGTTTGATCAATCCACAAATTCAAAAACAAATTCATCTTAAAATGACCCGTGCAAATTCATTTTGTTTTTACCCAAAATCAGAAATCTGTGAATTTACTACTTTTCTGCTTAAAAGCCTTTTATTTGAANCAAGTTTAACCCTTTGCATGCTGGGAAATTTGTCGTCTGCTAAAATGTTGTCTGCTAAATTTCTAAAATTAGCATTTTCTTTGATTTTTTTTCAAAGAATACTATCAGAATAGCAAACAGTTTGGATCCTGATGAGACGCCACGTTCTGTGGCGTCTCATCTGGATCCAAACTGTTTGCAAAGGCCTTCAAAATCCGGTTCCAGCGCTCAAACGGTTAACACAGCAGAAAACATTGCAATGCCACAAAACCAGGTTTTCAACGTTTAAATTATGAATTAAATTTAATTTTGCAATCCCAAGCTTGCTCTGCATGTAAGCTACACAGATACATATTATTTATTATTGTAAGCTATTTTAAGTTACAGTGACCTTGACCTGTATTTGAATAGCCTTAAATAAACTCTAATGTCTGCATATAAGCAGCCTACTCCAAACCGGGGAAAAATGATTATTATTCGAAATACATAAATTTTCGTTGTTTTTGTGGTTTGATCAATCCACAAATTTAAAAACAAATTCATCTTAAAATGACCCGTGCAAATTCATTTTGTTTTCTCCCAAAATCAGAAATCTGTGAATTTACTACTTTTCCGCTTAAAAGCCTTTTTTTTTAACCAAGAAATGTCATGCTGACGAATATACATGATTTAACAGTATGTGTTGAGCATTGAGTAACAAAAGGTTACACTCCACTTACAGCCTGCTTGTTGTCCTCAGTCTGCACTATGAACTGGGGGCTGGTCTCGGTCCTCTGTATCTGTACAGTGAGGAAGGCCCGGGCCACGTCTATGGGGATACCAGTGCCGTTGAGGTTATGGTGACCTGCGAACATGGCAATTATGTCATTAGGCTCAAAGTAAATATATGGCAATTGTTAAGAGATTGTTTATAACATTGCATACCCCAATTGACAGGTCGCCAAATAAGCGAACACTCCGCCCACTAGTATTGTTTTCATAAAACGCTTATTTAATTACTCTGACACTCTTTGTTTGTCGGACCATGTGGCCGAAATACAATAAATCTGATTGAGTGTCCGTGAGTTTGATTGACAGCTGGCGAGTGGTCAATTACCTTGAACATTAATCTCTTGGTCGTAAAATTGAAAGGGGTTGTCCTTGGCTCAAGACAGATCAATATCATAGTTGATACGAGCTGGGTCACGTGAAAAAATATATACCACATGCAGCCAGCCCAGTTCATGACCAGCCTGCACATCTGCGCATTCTGGTTTGGAGCTACCATGTCAGCTAATAAGACCACGAAACCTTGCGTGACTTTATAGCGTAAAGGGTAGCTCCTGGCCAGACTGAACTTATGTGCAGACTTGTCTGGAGGTATGCTGGCAGCATATGGAATAAGACCCATTTTCGCATGCACATGTAATCCTAGGTTTAAGTGTTCGCTAGATATTGTGTGGCAATGGTTTACATGACAATTCTTAGAAGGGGAAGGGGGTATCATAACCAATACTCATTACCTGCTACAGTGTTATCCAGGAGATTGAAGGAGACTGTCACAGCCATGGATCCCAGGAGGGTTTCATCCCACTAAAAGACATAGAGTGGCATAGTGAAGAGATGCGTTTAATATTATTGTCAAGAAGGCTTTGACACTTTGATACCATATTCATTGGCTAATAGAGGCAGATAGACAGATGGGCAGCTAATAAGTGTTTTCTGCCCTAGAATATCAGATCCAATTTTAAAAACTTTCATATTATTGTATTACACATTGTCCTTGTCTTTGGACGGTAAATAACCCTCACTTGGAAATTCTGGCAAGCTTGGCAAGTTGAGCTTAGGATTTCAACATCCATGTTTTTCTGCTCTGAATAGTTTTTATTTCTCTTCTCTTATGTTTTCCACTGTAACAAATTTGAAGTCTGAACAATTAAGTTTTTTACGTATTTTGGATTTTTCTATGATTGCAATTTTGTATGTGGAGAATACGAGCTGGTCATGAGAAATAGGTTCTTATGCCATATGCTACCTGAGTAGCTCCAAACCAGCTGGTAAGGAGCTACCTTGTTTGCTAATGAGACTAAGAAGCCTTACATGACCAGAGTAGCGCCTGACCAGACTGTGAGAATGCATAGAACGGTCTGGAGTAACTCTGACCACATAAGACCCATAGAACGGTCTGGAGTATAACTCTGACCACATAAGACTGTGAGAATGCATAGAATGGTCTGGAGTAACTCTGACCACATAAGACCTATAGAATGGTCTGGAGTAACTCTGACCACATAAGACCCATAGAACGGTCTGGAGTTACTCTAACCACATAAGACCCATAGAACGGTCTGGAGTTACTCTGACCACATAAGACCCATTTTTGCATGACGCAGCTCATATGTTTGTGCTTCCATGACAACAAGACTTGAATGATGTTGACTTACAGACACAGACTGGATACGTGTGACTGATACGTCGGCAAGATGGGCAACGGTTTGCTTGAAGGAAGACACAAACTCACTCTGGTAATACATCAGTGTGTCTTTCAGTGACAACCCTTTAATAAAATATGACAATGATCAACAGCTGAAATATTAATATCATAATTTAAAGTAGCCACAACCAATATTAATTTTCATTTAACACTAAGAAAGTGACATGTTAAAAGTGACAGTGTCAAAAAACTTGATGACAAAAAAATGAAGACAATTTTTTGCAGTTCATACCCCAGTAAGTAAATTTTAAGCTTAGAGTTCAGTTTGCTGGTGTATGAGTGCAAAACATAAAAGATCTTCTTTAATGCTGTTTCTTATTTGCTTTATACAAACACAAGTCAAATTCTTTATTAAAAAACATTGATTTTAAGTTTATTAGTTCATTTATCAAAAGTAAAGAAAATGTCCCCAAGTTTTCATAAATTGTGAGACATTTGTCCCAACTATTTGGGGATTTTGTTGCGCATGTGAACTTTATTTTATGTTCCCAGATGAAAGTCACATGAGTTATGAGTTTTAAACTATCAACATATAAATTATATTTTCTTATACATATGCTCATTCACTTTTTTGAATATCAACATTATTGCAAAAAAACATTTTGTATTAGATAACACAATTCAAAAAGTGGTAAGGAAATATCAATAATTCAAACCGCCTGGAAATACTACTGTCTGGAAAATACTTGACAACCACTCCAGTGTACCTAACATGATTAAAATGTTGACTGATATAGAATAAAAGCATTCGTACAAAAGGTGAAACATGTTGCTTTACTACAAATACCAAAATATATTATAAAAGGAGACAGCACAATAATAACATAAACTGGATAAGAATAAACGTATGTAACATAAAATGTGGCGGAGAATCCGTGAAAACATACACATGATGCCATTAGCATATACATGCACAGCAACTTCAACAGACACACCCACAACACTAGGATTAACCCTTTGCATGCTGGGAAATTTGTTGTCTGCTAAAATGTTGTCTGCTGAATTTCTAAAATATGCATTTTCTTTGATTTTTTTTCAAAGAATACTATCAGAATAGCAAACAGTTTGGATCCTGATGAGACGCCACGTTCTGTGGCGTCTCATCTGGATCCAAACTGTTTGCAAAGGCCTTCAAAATCCGGTTCCAGCGCTCAAAGGGTTAACCCTTTACCACTCAGATAACATTTTGACATGTTCCTAGTCCCTTAGAAAATCAAACTAAATTAAAGACCTTTCTTGAAAGGTTCAAGTTTTCAAGGCTTCATTTCCAACCCTACGATACTGATGAGCATCAAACAGCATAAAATCTTAACAGCCTGCAAGTTACTCGCAGAATGTTCTGGTTTATTACTGGTTGGGTATAGCCATTGTCATTTGACTTCTGATCTTAAAAGGGTTTAGCCATATGTGTCGTGCTCTGAGAAAACTGGACAAAATGCATGTGCGTAAAGTGTCGTCCCAGATTAGCCTGTGCAGTCCGCACAGGCTAATCAGGGACGACACTTTCCGCCTAAACTGGATTTTCGCTAAGAAGAGACATCATTTAAACGAAAAAATTCCATAAAATCGGAAATTGTCGTCCCTGATTAGCCTGTGCGGACTGCACAGGCTAATCTGGGATGACAGTTTACGCACATGCATTTTGCCCAGTTTCATATTCTTACCTTGGCCTCCATTCATTACTAGAACATAGAACGTGGTGTAGTGGTGGCCGGGGGCATAGCAGAGGGTCATGTCAAACACGTCTTGGGATGGGTGGCCATTGGTGAAGCCTACATAATGCTCGAATACACTCTGGCTAGGCTGAAAAATGCAAATAATCATGTCAAAGAAACAATGATCATTACATTATATTTTTGGCAAAATAGGAAACAAATTATTTGTATTAACTGACTTTATCGCTTTTGGTATTTAATACGTTAAAGGTCCCAAGCTCTTAGTTTTTAACAACTTTGGTTTTGGAAATGTTCAAGGCCTATGTCAATGTTTAAATGTGAATCTAGTAAGAAAGGTCTTAAATATTATTTGATTTTAAGGGACTACAAATGCGTCAAAGTGTGTATCTGAGTGCTTAAGGGTAAAACATATACTAGTACTTTTCCATCCTTGGCTGGTATGTAGTGGTAGAGGCCCACAGGCTGGGGTGTCTTCTGCATCCACATGGGCATGTCGGGGAGTCCGTCCTTGCCAGGTTGCATGACCCAACCATCCTGGATGAATATCAGTAATATCAATGGACGTCAATTAACAAAGTAAGATTGTGTTTTGTTTGTGTATGGTACGTTTTTATTGAGTGCACTCAGGATCTCCCACATGGCAATGACACAAGATACAGGAGATGATGATCCTGAGTGAAATTTTATGAAACACTGGTAGAACCAATTCATCGAAACTAGAGTCTGAGGTATAAATATATATATATTAACATGAAGCAAAAGTCAAGTTTGCCTGTATTACAGAGACAAACCTGACGAGTGTCTACATACAATGCAAAAAGAAAGGCTATACGATCTATTAAGTACCCAATAACTTTCAAATTACTAAATTTACATTGTGTTGTAAATTACAAAATCAATAACACTCAACCATTTCTCACTTTCAACTGTCAGTGTCCTATATGTTTCATTATTACTTAAAATTTCTAAGTCACTTTCTTTTTATCATAGTTAAGAAACAGCTATAACGATAGCCTAAGTTACACTATGTAAACGTCAAGTAAATCTTAGCACAAACATTGCACTAGGTCACATACTGAAATGTGTTCAAAGAGCAGCTCGGTAACTTCTCCGCTAGTGGCATTCTTGTGTCCCCAGGAATACACTGGCATCTCCCTCCAGGTTTTCTGCAGTTGAAACATATACCAATAGGATACATTTGTTATGCACCCCACACAGTGTGTTTTTTTCACCATTTTGGGAATGGTACAAAGTCCTTTTGGATTGGGAAAAATCGCAGCGTTTTGACTAAAATTGGGAAAAATTGGGACATTAGTGTTGTTGTTGTTCTGCTAACAAATGCTTCAAAATTGGCCTAACTGCCACCTTAATCACAGAAATAAAGCATTTAGTTGTATCATGGAAACTGTCTCAATTTGATAATCTTTTAACTGGAATCCATTTAAAAATGAAATCCTGTCTGTACTGGAATTTGTTAAACAGGTGAGAAATCCTGAGATCCTCTTTAAAATGAAATTCTCCTTAAAGAAGAAATCATCTTAACACAAGTCAGTTTTACAAGAATCATCTAAAAACAAGTCCTTTTTACGGGAATCATTCAAATACGAGTTCGTTTTACAGGAATCATCTAAACACAAGTCCTTTTTACAGGAATCATCTAAACAATAGTCCTTTTCACAGGAATCATCTAAAAACAAGTCCTTTTTACAGGAATCATCTTAACAAGAACCATTTAATCAGGAATTCTCTAAAACTAAATTCCTTTTCAACATCAATGTTAAAGTCTAGGGCAATCAAGAACTTATACAATTAATATTCACGAGTCATGTCAATAAAAGTGGGGGTCCGAATCTCAATTTCAATCAATGTTTATTATCAAAGCAGACATTAAGATAATACAGCTTGTAACAGCAAACACGGATTTGCTGTGCTTGTATTTAGATCACACATTTGGAAAGGAATGCACCAATAAAACGTACACAGAAAGGCATTCTAAGAATGGGTTTGTTGGTATAGCCTCAAATTCATTCAAGTGATTCTCCCTCTGGGAAAACGGGGCTTAATGTATGTGCTAAAAGTGTCATCCCAGATAAGCCTGTACAGTCTGCACAGGCTAATTAGGGACGACACTTTCCGCTTTTATGGTACTCTTCGTTAAAAAAAAAGTCACTTCTTTGCAAAAATCAAGTTAAGGCGGAAAGTGACGTCCCTGATTAGCCTGAGCGGACTGCACAAGCTAATCTGGAACAATTTTTTATGCACGTGCATAAAGCCCCATTCTCCAAGAGTGCGCCTCAAGTATTTAACTCACCACTCCCTGGTTAAGCATCTTCGTGCCATTCAAATGGAAGTATTTCATGATGGGGGGAATTCCAGTTCCTCCAAGCTGCCCGAAGTCCATCTCTGGAAGACTGCGCACCGTGCAGTTACGTGTCACCTTGTCCACTATGTACAGCAGGCCTGCAACACATTTGAGACTCGTTATGAGAAAACTGGACTTAGTCCAAGTGTTTAAAGTCCGCACAGGCTAATACGAGATGACACTTTCCACCTTAACTTGATTTTTGCTTGGAAGAGACTTTCTTTAAACAAATTATTCCATAAAAGCGGAAAGTGCTGTCGCTGATAAGCCTGTTGGGTACTGCACAGGGTTATCTGGGACAACACTTTACGCATATGAATTAAGCCCAGTTTTCCTAGAATGAGGCTCATTTAAAGGAACTTCAAAGCAACATGTTAACAAAGTGATATCTTAAGCAAAATAGATGGACACACAACCCTGTCCCTTTTTTGTCACACTTTGAGCCCCAAATTGGAGCCCTGCTGCTTTTAAAAAGTGTCAGTTTAAAGGATTTAACGAAGCAATTTCTGGTGCACTCAAAATAAGATTTTTGTATTAAACATCATAATTAAAGTTGCAAATAACTCTTGTAACTAAAAAAACGTTTTGCCAATGTTAATACCCAAGTTATTCAAGTTAGTGAAAACAATGTTTGGTCTTTTTTTATTATCATAAGTGTATTAATTAAATTCTATCAAAATGCCAAAAAATCCTTATAATTTTTTGTGTTTTTTTTTTGTTTTTTTATCTTTGTATTGTCATAGACACTAATTAAATATGGCCACTTCAATTTTATATCTTCCCATGTGCTTTCATTACTGTTTCAATAACTCTTAAGCATTACTAGAAATTCTTGTGTTTTCGCCATTTATAAAATCACAAGAAATATAACCAATATCAAACAAGGTTAAGCAAATTTTTAAAGTTTATAATTGTTTAGATTTTATTCCTTTTTTTTTTTAAATCATCACATATGTTGAATGCTTATTCTAATCCCTGATTTTTTCTATGGACACTGAAAATTATAATCAATAAACTGGCTAATAAAAATCACAAAAGAAGGTCAAAACCTCAGTGCCATATAGTAAGATAGAGTTCTCATTTTAATTGCTAAAACATATTTCTTTTTAAAATATAAACAAATTGTTTGTGCAACATTATCACTGTCAAAACTTCTTGAAGTTTAGATGTGAGGCTATAAAACCACTCAGGCTTACTTCATAGGGCTTGAATTCCTACAGATCATTATTTTAAATAGTTTTTGATAAGATGATCAACAATGATAAATAATTGCAAAATTTTATATAAAAAAAACGTTTTTTTTACCATCTTTTACATCAAACGTCCTCATAAGTGGGTGGAATTGGTAATCGTCTTTCTCCAGGGCGCGGGGCTTGTCTTCATCGATACGGTACGTTGCTGATGAGTAGTCCATGTACAAAGTAAATGTAGTCTTAGCGAAAAGTTTATCATCGAGGTAAACAGTTCTCTCGATAACTGTTGTGAAATGTCGGGTCACGTTTGGTGGGTATTCCTCCAGCATCGTTTTCTCTCCAAAACAAACAGTACCAACAGGCACCTACAAATGGATGACTTAATGTACTGTAAAGTAATTTATATTCCTTTGAATGAAATTTCGTGGTTTTAAAAAATGACCTTTCTTGGACACGTTAATTAGTGGATGTCTTATTTTGAGATGTCAACCCACAAAATCAACACAAATTAATGTCCTAAAAATAATAATGATTTTACAGTATCAAATCTTCTATGTTTGCCTATCTGGCTGTAGGAGATCTGTAGTATAACCTGATGTTCTGATATTAATGCACACATCTGACGCTTTTTTCACTGATATTTCTTTGAAACAGCAATACATCATAAATGATTTAGATCTTAGAAAAAGCTGTTCCTTAGCAACCACATTTCGAATTTGGTGTGACAAAATATTGATCATGTATGCACATGAGGTGAAAGAAATAACTATTATCTTTTTTATTTATTTTTTTATTTACAATTTTAACATATTGCAATGTGTTACAAATTTGGTTCTTGGGTTTGTACATATTGCAACAGGTGTAAACAATTTGAATTAAACAGATTAAAACGCGCTTGAAAGATCTAATCGGAACAGAAACCTGCAGTCACAAAACCATTAAGTTGACTCAAAACTTCTAGATAACAATATATATTTTGTATAAAATAAGAAGCTGTAAAGTTGGAAATTGTTTTCCATTTGAGCCGCGTTCTGAGAAAACTTAATGCATGTGCGTAAAGTGTTATCCTAGATAAGCCTGTCCAGTCCGCACAGGCTTATCACGGATGAAACTTTCCACTTTTTTGGAAGTTTTCTTTAAGGAAGTCTCTTATAAACAAAAATCCAGTCTAGGCGGAAAGTGTTGTCCCTGATAAGCCTGTGCGAACTACACAGGCTAACCTGAGACGACACTTTATGCACATGCATTAAGCCAAGTTCTCTCAAAGCAAGGCTCACTTGTCATTAACTTGTCATTACCTGAAAGACATGCTCCTCATCCTCAATGGGTCCACTAATGAAGTCAGTGAACTCGTAGTAATGCAAGAAACTGTGCGTGGTGTTCTGTCCAGGATATTTGGCTAAAAAAGAACGCTTCAAATTCATTGCAAATATTATTTGACATGAACATCCAGATAAAAAAATCTACAAGAAAAACAAACACATAATTTGATTCATATGAGTTAGAAGTATACTTTCTTTAACCAGTGCAGTTTTGGTGTATCTGTGTATGACACACTACAATAGCTCAATTTGTTCCTGGTACACTTTCTTTTGAACATTTGGAATAAATGTTCACTCTCTTCCAGGGATCAGTGTTGGAAGAGTTGGTTAAATTTTCATTCAATAATGCAAAGTGATACAAATTTGAGAAGTGGAACTGAGAAATATAAAACTTCTATAAAATGCTGACTTAATAAAATAATATTCAAAGTTCAACTTTTGCACATTTTATGCCTGAGGTGTACTGCAATGAACATATCAACATCACTTTCTGGTAGATGTATTTGTAAAGGGCATATCTGATTCAATCTTAAAGAGACCTATGCACAAAGAAATTTGAAAAATGTATCCTTGATATCTGTGATTAAGATATGAACCTCGCTGTGGGAAAAAGGGACTTAATGCATGAGTGTAAAGTGTTATCCCAGATTAGCCTGTGCAGTCTGTTCACCCTTATCAGGGATGACACTTTCTGCCTTAGTAGAGTGGATTTTTGTTTAAAAGGGGCTACTTTACAACAAAAATTTCCATTAAAGCGGAAAGTGTTGTCTTTGATTAGCCCGTGCGGACTAAGCCCATTTTTTCCAGAGTAATATGCATGTACAAGCTCTTATCTGGACCCTTGTATACACTACAACCTACCAGTGCCATTAATGACTGCTCTGACTGGTACAGCATGCTGAACGTTGTCGATGGAGAATGTCTCATTAGAGAAGTACCAGTCCATCGTGAAGGTGCTGCTTGAATTCCCCGCCATCTTCACGCAGGAGGTCCAGTGATTGACTGGGATGCCTCGTATCTGTCGAATATATAAAAGATTAGATGACTTAATTTTTGGACACACATGACCCTGATTATAACTTTGCCTAGGTATTTTCAAGATAAACATTCTGACAATGACATCAAGATTGAGTCTTAACCCTTTGCATGCTGGGAAATTTGTCGTCTGCTAAAATCTCGTCTGCTGAATTTCTAAAATTAGCATTTCTTTGATTTTTTTTCAAAGAATACTATCAGAATAGCAAACAGTTTGGATCCTGATGAGACACCACGTTCTGTGGCGTCTCATCTGGATCCAAACTGTTTGCAAAAACCTTCAAAATCCGGTTCCAGCACTCAAAGGTTTAAATGTCAGGTATTTCAAATAAAGCAGAATCCTGCATTTTGAAATTCTCTCACTTTGACTCCTTCAAATTATCTTCCTTGCTTCATTTTGAGGCAAATATTACCAGAAATTAACTCTATAATATATTTTATATCAGAAAAATTGTGTTTCTTGCACAACATTTCTCTCAAATTTATAATAAGAAACATCTGCAGAGCATTAACAAAATATGCAGAAAGAAATCAGAAAGAAAGAAAATAACTCTGGACTTCAGTATTTTGACCCCTGAAAATGTTATTTGACTCCTGAAAGCATGTGGTCATTTGACTACTGAATTTCAAAACCTATTGAAATTTCGAATGTGGCATCTAGAGCGGTAACAAGGTTTTTCTAAGACTACACCTGGTGACCTAGTTTTAAAGAGCAAATGACCCGAATTCGAACTTGGCAAAGTCATTGTCATGATAAAGACTCTGACCCAGTTTCAGATTGAGTCATAAATGTGGCCTCTATAGTGGCAATTAGGTGTTTCTCATATTAGAACAGGTGACCTTGTTTTTGTAATACATGTGACCCAAATTTAAACTCAGCCTAGATATTGTCAAGATAAATTTTCTGACAAAGTTTCATCTAGATTACATCATAAATATGACCTCTAGTGTGGCAACAAGGTTTTTCTAAGATTTGACCTGGTGACCTAGTTTTCGGATGGTTGTGACGCAGATTTTAAGTAAGTCTTGATATGGTAATAAACATTCCAACCAAGTTGAGTTATAAATGTTACCTCTATAGTGGTTACAAGATTTTTCTAAGATTTGACCTGGTCATGTTGTTTCTTTGAGATTGAGTTGTAAATGTATCCTCTAGAGTGGAACAAAAGTCTTTCTAAGACTTAACCTGTTAAGCTAGTTTTTGAAAGCATGTGACCCAGATTTCAACTCTGTCTAGAAATTGTCAAGATAAACATTCAGACCACCTAACATCAAGATTGGAAAAAAAGCCTCTAGAGTGGTAATAATCTGAAAGTTGATAACGCACACTGCACAATGGACGCTTTTGGTCATAGAGACATCACAATAGCTCATATTGATCAATAATCCCTTTGTGCTCAGGTTAGTTTAAAATACATATTGAAAAAATTTATCACACCCATAAATTTCTCATAGATAAAGCCAATACTAGTATCCTTCTTTATACTTAACATGGTATGTGTAAAAAAATATCCCATCTTCCTGCCGTCATTGGATTTTTGTTTTTAAGAGACTTCCTCTAAACAAAAAATTCCATAAAGGTGTAAAGTGTAATCCTTGATTAGCCTGTGTGGAGTGCACAGGCTAATCTGCGGATTACACTTAACCGACCCGCATTTAGCCAAGTTTTCCCAAAATGCAACACAAAAAATTACTACCTGAATATTTTCTTTGACGTACACTTCGCCCATCTTTTCTCCAAAGTATAGGAAGTCATTGACACTGTTGATCTGTGAAGAGTTGCCAAAGACTCCAAATGCATTGGTTTGATTTACGAATTTAGCATGGCATGTTTTGTCTGAAAACAAAAATAACAACAGAGTTTTGGTGAATCTTTTTGTAAATGAATTGTTATTTAAACTCAGTCTTCATTTCTATACTGAACAACTCTTAAAATCCAATAAAAAAACTGTCAGAAAAATCTCTGCACATCTATCTAGAGCACTGCCTTGTGCTAAATTTATCTTGATACTTAATTATTATTATTATTTAAAGACAAAAGCCTGAAGGTCCCTGTTTTAGTACACGAAACAATCCAGTGAAAAAGGGCCATTAATACAGTAAATTCTTGGCATTTGATTCTTCTCCTACATCCTATGATCAATACCAGCACAAGCCAACAAGCAATGCACTGGTTCATTTTTAACTGGTCTAAGATCATTAAAGGTACAGGGTGCTTTTAAACAGGGGAAGTGTGGAAAGATGGAGCAGTCTGGTGACATTTTCTCCTAAATTGTTAAGTCCAAAGAATTTCTTAGTCTAACACTTGTAATTTAGATTCTTTATCACACTAACAGTCTTTTCATTTGCAGTTTAATTTGGGCAAAATATATACATTTTAACAGATGTTCACACTTTTGTATCCATATGTGCAAGACGGGGCAAGCAAAAAGAAGCAGGGTGCAGCACTCTTCTTTTTTGCACTAAATCTTTTCCAACACTGTTAAACCTAAATTATGCATTTAAAAAAAGGAACTAATAATGCAGCACAGTTTAAATCCCTTTTTCTTGATTTCTAAATTGCTAAAAATTCATTTTGTTTCAAGTAATGTTACTTCAAGTTTTTTTTTGAAAGTTATTGATTTTTTCTTCTGGATTTCTATAAAAGTCAATAGTAAATATTCTGTAGCAAAGAAAAAGCCAACATGGTTGAAACAAGCTAATTTTGCATTGTCCTAGGGTAAAATATTCTAACCAGGGCCGTCGATCTCCGTTTTTTGGGGCAGAATATCGGCCCCTTCCCCCATCAAAAAAGTATAATTTTTTTCCCTTTTTTGGAAAAAANTTATCTCAATTTTATTTCAAGTACATCTATTCAAATATACTTAATTATGAAAAAAAAGCAAAGAATATTGTTCAATAAGTACAAATGTAGTAATAAGAGTTAGTAAAAATAAAAATCCCCATAAAAGGGAAACGCCGCGAAAATTCCCCCTCATGAGCCCATGATGAGGGCCCCTGGCCCCTTCCCCTGATGGACAGAGACGGCCCTGCTGACCAATTAGACTTTTCCAACATAGACTGAGGTAAACTATTTGTACTTACTGGAGAAATGATCAAATGCAATTCCAGACGTGAAATTCATAATCGTGTGTTTTTGCACGCCAGTTGATTGGTCGAATTGAAAAATGGCTGCCCGATTACCTGGGAAGTCATAATACTCCTTGTAATTCCTGGTCAAACCTCTCTGTGAATAAAACAAGTCAAACAATATACATTAAGGTTACTTTCCAGTGTTACAGTCTCAATTATTACATAATATTATAATATGCTACGTATTTAAGGGCTCGAAAAATAATATGTACATGTATTAATAATATCTTTAAATTTTACAGATTGAGAACTGTAAATAATGTAACCATAAACGAATAACCATATTTGTTTAGTGACAGTTAAGTTATTGTGGTGCATTTGAATTGACAGTCCAAGCCAATTGTGGTATAGCGGATCTGCATTATAAACTGAGATTTAACCCATGTTGAGTACTTAAAACTTTAACTCTCAGAATTTCGCAAGCTTTGGGAAATCTTACTCGCATTTGATAAATTTAACTTTTCCAATCATGCATGTCTATTTGGAGCTCTTAATTTATAAATACAAGCATAAATCCTGACATATTTACAAAATAAACTAAGTACTTTACTAATTTTAAAGTATTTATATAATAGCTCAAGGTGTAATATTGTTATTTGTTAGAACATTGAGTTTCGCCTGCTCACCTTTTAAATTAAATGCGTATACATGATTTACCAGAATTATGTTTTATCAAGCAAAACATTTAAAATTAATAAATGTGCTTCTTTGAATAAATATTGATGTTCGTGGTAAAGTTTTAAACAAGGATCCCACTCAGCATTGTCTTGGATCATCAAACTTTCAAGGCCATGCCAGTGGCTAAACCAGTGTTTTTCTTCACCATTTTTGGGAATGGAAGGGGCCCTTTGGATGGGGAAAACCCCATTATGATCAGTGGCAAAACTACTTAGTACTACATTGTTAAGTCTGTTTCAACAGTTAAGGTTTTTTATGTTGCAAGTAATATAGAAACTTGTCTGTGCATAAAAGAATAGAGGTTTTGCAAACTTAGAGTTAACACTCTAGCAACTGAGCTCGCTGATGCAGTGTTATAAAATAATGAAACTACAGAACTCATCTAACTGCTTACATTGGCAATGTTGGCCTCAACATGCATTTGGAACTGCTGGGGAAGTCTGGGCAGGGGTGGATCTCCTGGCCTCGGTGTGACAACCGGGCTACATGGTACAAACATCTGAGCCTTGGCAACCGTTGCCATGGACACCATAAGGCAGGCGGCTAATATGACTATGAGATTCATGCTTGAGTCTGCAATAAAGGGAAGAAGTTTCATTTTAAAGGGACTTATTCATGTTGTGCTAAATTGACAAAATTGTTTCAGATCTGTTAAATTGTGTGGTAGTTATGATATTTGCGAGGAAACAGTAATACTGAACATTTACAGTTTTAATACTTCAACTGTGTTTTATTTATCTTCACAAACTACCATGTCCGACTTGCAAAATATAAATTGTACTAAGTTCATCTTTGGGTAATCTCAACCAACTTTGGTCCAAGAGTATTTTTTCTGAATTCTCTTCAAAGACAAAGTGTCTGATAACCTAAGTGAAAAAGAACTATTTATAATAATCCATGTGTTTTATTTTCAAAGGACTCCACATGCAATAAAAATGATCATTGATAAATCTATTGCTCTTGCATATCACTTGACTTCCCAAGTGAAGTGCATAAGTGAAGAAGTGTATTTTTCCAAATGTATTAACTTCAAAATATATGATTTTCAAAGAGATCATTTGTTTATAGTGCATCATTACCCAAATGTATTTTTAATATAATACACCACTAAGGGAATATTACATTTACCCATGAAATTATGAATCTTGACATAAATTCGCTGTCATTAAGAAAAAGTATTATTTCTTATGATTCATAACTTATGAATAATTATCTATAAAACTTACAGAAAATACTAAACATAAAGATATTTAGTTACAACTACAAACTTTTTCAGCTCTATTTCCAAACAACTAAAAGTCAAACCATCAATTAGGATTTTTGAGAATGGATTCGCGAAAATTGGTGAAAACCAAAGCAGAAACATTTGTTGTCATATCAAACCAATAATAATTTACACTATTATATAGAAATCTTGCTTAAGAAATATGCAAAATTCCGATGTTTGTGGATTAGCAAGGTACATACTTCTTCGAAGAAGGGGGCATACAAATAAGTGTAGGGTAATTGTTTTTATGCATTGCAATTTTCCTCGTTGATATCTATACACTGATGGAGTTTCATGTAGAAATCTTGTATCATATCTGAGATATAGCCTTGAAAAGTTGCCTAATACAAAAACAACAAAGGGCAATAATTCATATTTAAGAAAGTGTAGGGTTATGGTAATTAAGCATGGCACTTCTCCTCATTGATATCAAAACACCCATAAAGTTTCATGTTGAAATCTTGAATGGTGTCTCCGATATAGCCCTGAAAAGTTATGTCATACAAAAAAACGAAGGGCAATAACTCTTATTTAAGAAAGTATTGGGTTATGGTTCTTGTGCATGGCACTTTTACTCATGGAGAACTATACAACCATGAAGTTTAGATAGATGAAGATATAGCCCTGACAAGTTTGTGACAGATAGATGGACGAACTGACGGACAACGCCAGTTCTATATTATTCAGAGAGGATTATACAGATTTTTTTTAATACAGAAGATACCCCTTGAAATATATACTGTTAAGTGTATAGACACTTGAATATAAGTACTTTATTGAAAACAGAAAGAGTAAGTCAATTACAATGTACTCAGTTAACCAGTCCATACAACAATTTTTCACAAAAGATGTCACCCTGTCCCCTGCCATTTTTAAGTGACTAGTCTGGCTCATTCCATACATATAGAGTAATGTTAATTTTGAGCAGATGGTGTCACCACCAGTTCTCTCATAGAGCTTCATTTAATGCATAGACTTATGGTTTTATAAAAATATTAAAAGATCTGAACTTAAACATTCATGCTTAGTTTGTATAACTTCTTTCAGTTTACTTTAGTCTTATACATTTAATGAGTAATATGTTTTATCTTGTGACAGCACAATTAGTTTAGTTTAGTTTAGTTTAAACCTATTTATTTAGGCTCGATTGCATAGAAAGTACTTACTACTTATTTGAAACGCTCTCGAGTCCGTTTCCTGGGACTAGAACCAGTACTTGGCGTCTTTGGGGGAGATTTAAAGAGCGCTCCCACCATGGCGATCTTGTGACAGCACAATTAAAAAGCAATTCCATATATCTGTTACATACATCATATTAAAACACCAACATAGCACGCATGGTTTGCATACTCTTTTTAAAGTCTTTTATCACGTTACTCTGCTGTTATACCTAGTTGCTTGAATTGATAATAAACATGCATTTGCAAATTCTGTGACTTCCTGGTTAAAAATGATAAAAATCTACGTACCCGTCAATTCGTTCTAGTAGCTATGGCTAGTGATATTGCAAGAGATTAAACAAACCATATAGATTCCTACATGTTAACGCATTAAACTTTCTTTTCAAAGTCGATTTTCAATACAATAACAAGTCCATTGAAAGCTTAAAAATGTCGTAATACCAATCCTACTATTCACGGGTGACTGAGCACGTGAAAACGTCAAAAAAGTTAGCTCCCTTTAGAATAATTCCCCTCTGTCATCACGATTACATCCCTTGTTTACAAATTAGTCATAAATAGTTTACTTCAAGCTGAACTTTGCAAAACAATTAGATTTGCAAACTTTTTTTTGCAATTCATTAAACCACTTGTTGGTTGTCGATCGAACTTCAGAAGACAAAGGTTAGTTAGGCTAGCGGTGGTTGGCAAATTATATTTTAGCACTTCAAAACTGTTGGTGTTATTATTCGCTAGCCCATAATTCAGTGACTTGTTTGTTTTGGCTTGACCATATTTACATTGTTAAAGGCAGATTATTATCGTGTTAAATAGCGATGCGCCATCTTATATCCACCTTTTCTATAAACATGTACACAAGTTGTGTGACGTTAGATTGAATTGGTCACTCTTTCCTATCTAAAATTAAAACCATTATTTCACACATGTTAATGTACCATATGCCCCACATTGTCAGTTCTGGATAGTTCAACTATACATACATGTAAAGGAACCACAATTCATTCACTATTTTTTTTTAGTTTCTTGTTGTATCATTTTTCTAGTTAAAGTAAAGAAAAATCTTAGTGTTATATCACCTGAGGTTTAGTCTAAACATTGAAATTGAATTTGTGGTTCACAGCCGTTTTCCTCTATATTAAGTTGGTACCGTAAAACGGCACCATTCCCAATGAGACCATTTTTTCTAATTTCAATAAAAAATTCCCAATTAACAAAAAATCCCAATTCACAGAAAAAATCGGTGAAGAGTTGCATACGCACATGTTAATCCCTTTTGTCAAAACATCGCAGTCTACACAATAAGTCAGTATTGCTGCTAAGCATGTTTTTGAAACACCAATCACTTAATCCAGTTTTGTCCGGAGTTTCTGTTAACTCAGTACTGTAGACAGTACAATAACTGCTTCAATAATGAATCATCCAAAAGACTGTCACAATAAAGATACAGCATGTTTAATGGAAATTAATTTTAAAATTTAGTAAAAATGAATAACGAAATTTGTAACCGATGATAAAAGATTTAAATTGTCTCTACGCTACATAGTTTTTATACAAAAATCAATACGCCCACCTTCCCATGCGGTAACGTAACGTTAAAAATAAGCGGCATAATTCTCGCGAGCTCATGTCGAGACAAAGGAAATATGTAAGTGTAATGTTTATGTGTAGCTAGAATTTGATAACTTCGCATTAACATGAAAATTCATAAGTGTGTTTCGGATTACAAATTTAATTATGGTCATTTGAGAATGCAACAAAACAGTTACAGTTTTAGGGTATAAATTAAATAATTATATTTGTAAAAACGTTTACATGTCGAAATAAATGTTTTGACAATATTAAGCATGAAGTGTACAATTTCCACGAGGCTTACACCAGGTTGCCATCAGCAGTCTCCTAAGTTACTGGCCACGCTTTTTTCGTGGAGGAGTACATCGTAATGACTGATTAGTGTGGTAGGTATAGCAACACCAACAAACTGCCACAAAGCCGCTGAAATTATCCATTGATAGTGACACTGGGTTATTCACGCATAACTGATTCACAATCGTACACATCTTCAGTGCCTTGGAGCCAAACTCTAATACTACTTGTTAATGATATGTAACCAATTACGGTTTAAAATGAAAACAGTTGTCAGATGTTGATTATATTAACATTTAATCAATGGAAAGTCTGCGCAAACCTGGTTCAATCAGAGGCATGTTATCCTTACGGAACCTGAGGCTCAGAGTCCCAATTTAGACAGTTCATACTCTCAAGCACGGTTTCAGTTAAAAATAGTGTTTAGTTTAATAAACTCTTTGTTTAGTGTTAATAGCAACAAGATTTCATTCACCACTTCGATGTCAATATGCAACTTAATATTTGTACATGTTTTAAAAAGTTTTCAGCATATGTAATAAATTTCCCAATTTGGATGAAAACGCCGCTAATTTTCCCAATTTGACAGGTTCCGGTACCATTCCCAAAGTAGTGAGGAAAAAATGCTGGTTCAATACACAAGCTGTAGCAGCAAACACAACTTAATCATTAAACTGTTATTGGAAACATGACTAGTTTTAAAAATTGAAAAGATATTCATAGAAATAATATTGTTTAAAATGCAAGTGAAAACATTTATACAAAGGCAAACCAAAATTAAAGTAATCTGAAGATTTAAACAGAAACAAACGTATGTTTATTTTCAGAAAATTGACTTCATTTTTGCCTGATTTTCAGAAAGTAGTTTGTAAATGTTGCATTAAATCTATAATTAAATTTAGTGGTTGATTGATTACTATAATTGAATATGAACAGGTCTAAATGGGTGCACATAATGTTACATGATTTACCTAAAATGTACAGTGCAGATGTCTGTTTCATCAAAACGTTCAATAGTAACATAGCCTTAAAGACATAAGAAACTTCTGGAAAATGGTAACCAATTGTTTTTATGAAATTCTTATTTTTTTTTATTTTTTTTTTATTATAAGCCAGAGTTTGATTTTAAACATTTGAAGCTTACAGAGGAATATTAGGTATGGGATAGAGTCGGGCAAAATCGTATGTATGAATTGTAAAAAAACATCACAGCTTGGTTTGTGTTGGTCAATTGATAGACTCAGGTCTATGCTTATCAATGGTATGGGAGAAAGGGTCAAACCGTTTATAAAAAGGAAATGGTCAATGACATTAAATAATTAATATTCCTATAATTATGCTAATAAAGTATGTGATAATACCACTTTGACCAATTTCCTAAGATATGCATTCATAATTAATTCACCTGAGCACAACATGATTTTTTTTTTTAATTTGTTGTGATATTTTCCTCTTGAGCTATTATTAGATTTCCTAAATGTTTCTGCAAGCTCAGTGGCAAACCTCATCAGCATGAATTTGAGAAATCATTTGTGGATTTAAAAGATGCTAAGGGGAGGGAGATACTATTACAAAGATTGTTATGGTGTGATAAACATTGACTCTTAGCTAAAACAGAATGGCAGAGGGGAGAGGGGGCCTTATATTGTTATGTCCCACCCATTAAAATATCTGGCCCCATTCATATTTATGCTCTACCGTTAAAAAATATGTTCCATGTTCCTTTTGTGTGTGTCACTTCACATATGTATTTACCTTTAAAATTCAATGTTCCGTTTTGGAGGAAACAAACATCCTTTTTTCACAGATTTTATTGATACTGTAGCTTATCCATAGTATTTTTTTTCCAGCTCTGCAATGAGGCCATTTCCCCCACCCAGGAGGTGTGGTCCGTGCTTCCGGCTGCCCAAGACCTGGCAGGACGCTGTGGGCCAGGCTGTGTTTGTGTTTGGTGGGGTTTGGCTGCTGTGGTATGAGCTGGGTCACGTTCTTACCTCGTACTACCCACATTTGAACGGAACTGGCCAGCTGACGTCTGAAGAAGAAAGTGATGTTATGATTCAGTACATTGTAGCCGTGTATTGCGCAATCAATATTTACGGTAACTACTATAAAATAGTTACAATGGATACGTCGAAGGATCGATACATGTTTATGTCGAGTTCACTCATGCCCGAAGGGTGGAGATACTGTGCTGAGTGCGATCTCAATCTTCCTCCCAGATCACACCATTGTAAGGTCTGCAACGTCTGTATCCTTAAGAGGGACCACCATTGCTGGTTTACAGGCTGCTGCATCGGGTACTTTAATCATCGCTACTATGTCGCCATGGTTACCCACATAGTTGCAGCCGCATTATACTGCAACATTTACAACTTGGAATTCGTTGTCACAGTGAAAGGACATTTAACTCTCTGGAAATTTTTATCATATCTTGGACCACATTTTGGACTGATGTTTGGGTATTATGGGTTCTATATATTCTTCATTACCACCATGACTACAGTTGGGTCTGTTTTGTTCCTGATATTTACGTGGTTGTTGTACATTCAAATTGAACAAATGTGGTATGGGCAGACTAAGTATGAAAAAAAGAAAAGAATAAAGAAATATAACCTGGGGTTCATGCATACCTTGAGGGAATGTTTAGGGACCCGCTGGTACCTTGTATTTTTGTTTCCTTGGTTACCATCCCCTTTACCTGGTTCTGGTACAAATTTCAAGCTGAAGTCTAACTAAAGAAAGTTTATGAATGTTTAATATTCAATCATAAAGCAACATTTGCATTTTTGTAATGTAAATAACTTGACATGTTTTGCTAAATCTAGTGCCATATTTAAAGCAATTTGTAAAAAAAAAATGCCTTTTTTATTATAATCTTGGGACAGTGCAGGATAGCTTTACATAAAAAAAATGTCAACATGTATTTGTTCCTCTTTCATATGTATTTAATAAGATTGTTTTTTGTCTTATTCAATTTCTCTTAAACTACTAAGCAACCCATGCGAAAGACGTCGGACCTCGGACAAAATCCGATAAAATTTGCTGAGGTCCGATAATATTTCCGAAACAGCCGAACCTTGTGTCCGACAAAAATAAATAAATATGTAAAACTTTGATTAAAAATTAACAAGAAACTAGGAATATGTAAAAAAAAAAACGGGCTATCTTCGCTAAATACCTCGACTTTACTCGTAATAAAATTCTTTAGCCGGATCACAAAATTACAGCTCCCGCTAAGAAATTTCGCAGCCAGTCAAGTCAAGATATGAAGCGAATATTAATACGAAATAAACTCTAATCACTTTCTTACTGATATGGCTGGAAAGTGAGCGGCATATAAAAATTAAACAAACTTAATAAAGGGTATGAAACGGCGACAATACCTATTTAGGCACGGACGTCGCCATCTATATCGTTACATGATTACCCCCTCTGAGAGTACTAGTGTTGTTTAAAATTACTT
Organism: Dreissena rostriformis; assembly: GCA_007657795.1. Classification (NCBI taxonomy): domain Eukaryota; kingdom Metazoa; phylum Mollusca; class Bivalvia; order Myida; family Dreissenidae; genus Dreissena; species Dreissena rostriformis. The sequence continues at coordinate 75,261 of VMBQ01001858.1, read as the reverse complement.
GTTGTGTATAAAAAAAAAACTTTCTTCATTTTTAACTGATAGAAAGTTTTACCATATTTATTTAATGCTTTCCAGTGGTTTATAGAGAAATATTACTCGTGATCATAGAAAAAATATATTTTTATTCTTGGCTGCGCCACTCGTGAAAATATTAATTTCTATGATCACTTGTGAATTAAAATCGATAATCCACCAAATCCAACAAATATCATCTATGTTTTCATGGAACAGGTGTAAATTAAGTTGTTATTTTATTGTATTTAGAATTGTAAAACATTGTGAACGTCATAATAATAAAAATAAACTCTATAAAAGGTATTTTCTATAGTTTGGTTAAAAACAAGGTCCGGTAAAATCTGGTGAGGTCAGGTTAATTTAAAAAGTTATCGGACCTCATGTCCGGTAAGATTTTTTGTCTTTCGCATGGGTTGCCACTAAGGTATATGTGTGAAACTTTCTAAACAATTTACTGCTCATTATTATCAGAGTATGCTCTGTGTCAATCTTCGTCCCAATTAGTCTCAATTACGGCTTATTAAACAGGAATGGTTCACATATGTTTATAATATTTTAAGTATATTATTAAATGTTTTAACAGATTTCAGCATATGATCTAATAATGTTCAGGGTTCAAACTTGGGTCCTTGTGATGCATTAAGGCTAAATGCCTTTATCGCAAGTTTCTTCTGACTTGTATTTGTTTGACCAAATATTTTACATTTTGAAAATGTAAATTTGATTTATAGTACAATATATTTTTCTATGTATTTTATTTTGCTGCTTTTAATAATAGATTATTCTTTTAATTGGGAAATTGTAATGAACAAATGGAGAATTGTCAGATCTTTTTAACTTTTGATAGGTCACTTGAAAGTTATGTAGTGAACTTGATATCTTTAGTTCTGATTAGACTGTAATCATATCAGTAATCAATATGAGGAAACATAGTTACCATATGATGACAGTATCAAAGATGTTGGAGTTATTGCCCTTTCTCAACTAAGAATTGTTGATTTGTATAGATTTTAAACCAGGTTTTCAATTATGTTGAAAATCTTTTCTTTTTTAAAGGCTCATAAAAGGTGACGATCCGTAATTATTACCGATTTTTAAATATTTTTCGCATATTTTATTTATAAAGGTTATCAAAAAACAATATATATATATATATGCTATTGGACATAACCATAAAAAAAATAGCAATACAGCTTGTTTTGAGCTCAAAATACAGTGTCCTTAGTCAATTGTGTTTACAAATAATCAGTTTATTTACATCGCTGTTGACTCGGGATAGAGCAAGCGCTCCGGTGACTCAGGTCACCAAAAATATATCGTTGATTTTCAATGTTTTCTGGTATCACTCACAAAGTAGGTCTCTTCTAAATGGTTAAAACGTTTGTAGCAATCTAATAAGTTACTTTCTGCTGGTAAAAAGATGTTAAAAATAGAATTAAAATTCAATGTTCTTTCGGCTATTTTTAGCATACATGTACGTCACCGCTTTGAGGCTTCACACCACGTTAGTTGCAAAGTTATAACATTTCTTCCAATTATGAAACGGGTATATCTTCCATAATTCTTAACAACGTTGCACCTAAGCTGTGTTATTATAATTTTTTATGCAAGAATAACTGAAATCCAGTAAAAATTAGACCAGTTTATATGCATAATAATTGGATTTTTCACCTTTTTAAGCCTTTAAGTTATTTAGCTTTTATTCACCACCATATATTACAAATTGTATGTATTATTAGTATACAAAAGAGTTGCTTTAACAATCCATTCAACTTGCTTGATATATTTAAGGTATTGCTATAAATGAGGTAGAAAAAAATCCATGTATAACATTCTACTGACACATTCACACCTTTCACACTCACAGACACATACCAGTACACAAATGATGTATTATATAAGAAACAAAAGTTTGGACTTCCGAACAAAAATAAAAATTTCATCATTCATAGACAAATTAAATGATCATGGTATTAAATATTTAAAGTAAACAGCACAATTTAAAATAAGAATATTCTATTGGTCTATTAATGGTTTCTGTAAATTGCCAGTTAAGTAGTTACTTTTCTTGACATTTTGCATTAGTTTGAATTTCCCATGCTAAACAAAGATTATTCTTCAGCCATCTTATTGAAGATAATACGCCCTTTCTCTTGCATACAAATATATACTGTTTATTTTATAGGATAAGACTTTTAATTGCAGTCATGTAAATGCTTGTTACCCAAATAACATTGTTTGACAGGAAATCTCAGTATATTTTTGCACATTACGTGAACCTAAAAATTCAATAAAATAATTTACAATTCTCTTTGTGAAATTGCACTCACATCATATATGTAATAAATTTTCTTCATTTTCATTACAAAAGGAACATAAATTGTCATTAACAATGTTCATTTTATATAACAAAGAGTTGGTTCCTAAGATTCTGAGAACTCTTGTCTGAAACCGCTGAGTGTATGTATCTCTAGATATAATGAAAACAAGTGTATGTACCTTTGTCCAATCAATGTTATTAAAAAGTGTATTCCATTTTGAATGGCAAGTTGGTATATCTGTATTATAACTAAAACATTTATAAACATGTTTGTTGTGATTATACCCCAATACTATATCATTCAAGAAAAACGATATAAATGCACTTTGCATATGGCTTTTTTATAACTGAGAATTCCCTGTCATATATATTTGTATTATATACACTATTCCTACCTACATGTGTATTTTAAAATTGTGGTTGTAAAATAAAGGGATATCAAGGATATCTTAACACTAACTGACATTTTGTTTGTTGATATACTCCATATAACATATAAGGACATCTCTGCAAAAGCATTTTTTTAACTTATCATAATTTGTTCCATGTACATGTATTTTTTTCCTTAATTCAACGTTTTCTTCAGATGAAACATAGACGCTTTCAAAAGCATATATAACAGTCATGGTTACTCCTCCATCATCATATGATTTAGTATGTTAATCTTTTGCTGGTCAATCCTGTACAAAATAAGAAAACAAGTTGTTTATTTGTTTTAATACTTTTTCTCCTGAACTAGGAAGGGCTATAAACTGATGTGTGGAAAGGTGATTTAATAACTGTTATCTTTCCTAGGGGTTTTAAAGTTCTTCTTTAAAAAAAAATGACATTGAGCAGCTTTTCAAGTTTCCAGAGAAATTTATGTTTATCATTTTCTTTAAATCAACATCAAATAATATTCCTCAGACTTTAAATTTGGTTGTGTCCCAGACCAGTTTATATTTAGTTTTTTTGATTGTGTGCTGAGCTTTTGAGTGTACAGGCAAAATCATTAAAAAGATCAAGGGTATCATTGAGGTAAACATCGGTGCCATTTAGTAAGCGAGATGTATCATCCGCAAACTGAGAATGTTTAAGCTCGATGTTTTCAATCACTATTCCTTGAATTGCATTACAATTTTCTATATTCATTGACAAACTTTCAGCACATAGAATAAAAATATAGGAACTTATTGGGTCTCCTTGTCGAGAACCTCTTTCTTTTGTAATAAACTCTGATAAAAACCCATTGCCGTCAAGGTATTATGTAGGAAAAGTGAAATCCATTTCTTCAATGTTGTACCGAAATTAAAAGATTTTTTTTTTTCTATAAAAAAAACTCAAGGATATCTATCTCCTTTTCAAAGTTGATGGTCATCAATAGTACAGGGGTATTTTTATCTTCTGTATATTTCATAATGTCATATAATAACCTGGTATTCTCACCAATATATTTGCCTTTAATAAATCCTGTCTGATCTTTTAAATTAGGGTATCAAGGACAGTTTTGAAACTGTAAGGAATTTTGTCAGATGCAAGCTTGTAATTGACATTTAAAATCGTAAATGGTCTTAGGTTTTTCGAAAAAAAAAAATCTGGGTTTATTATCTTTAGGTATACATGTGATAATACCTTGTTTTTGAGTAACCGACTTAGTTCCAGAGGTAAAACCATAGTTGAGGCTCCTAACTATAAAGTGGCCTAAATGTTTCCAAAAAAAACAACGTTAAAACAATTTGATGTAAAACCATCTGATCCAGGAGTTTAAGCGTACTTCATTTTTTTGTTCCCCAGTCTATACTGGGGGACATATTGTTTATGCCCTGTTTGTTGGTTTGTTTGTTGGTTTGAACAAACTTAAACATTGGCCATAACTTTTGCAATATTGAAGATAGCAACTTGATATTTGGCATGCATGTGTATCTCATGGAGCTGCACATTTTTAGTGGTGAAAGGTCAAGGTCATCCTTCAAGGTCAAAGGTCAAATATATGGGTCAAAATCGCTCAAAATTCAATATTGGCCATACCTTTATCAATATTGAAGATAGCAAAATCGCTCATTCAATATACACTATAACTTCTTAACAACTTCTTTTATATACTTCATATCTCATATGCATGTGTATCTCATACAGCTGAACGTTTGAACTTCAAGGTCACCCATCTAGGTCAAAGGTCAAGTTCTGTCAACGTCATCCTTCAAGGTCTAAGGTCATTATTATTATTTTTTTAAACTGCACCCACAAAATCGCTCAAACTATAAGGTCAAATACTTTAATGTCAATGTCCCGAGGTCAAGTTCTGTCAAGGTCAAGGTCATCCTTCAAGGTCAAAGGTCATTTTTTTTTTAAACTGCACCAATCGATCAAACTATAAGGTCAACCATTTTAATGTCAATGTCCCAAGGTCAAGTTCTGTCAAGGTCATCCTTCAAGGTCAAAGTTTTTTTTAACTGCACCAGGTCATCCTTCAAAGTCAAAGGTAAAATATATGGGTCAAAATCACTCAAAAGGGGACATTGTGCATTGTGTTTCACAAACACATACCTTGTTTTATTTATTTATTTATTCAAAACTGCACCAACAGCCGAGCATTGGCACCCCTATGCGGTGCTCTTGTATTATTATAAATGCAGTTGCCATGAAAAAGAATAGTGTCATATGTTATTCGAGGTCATTGTAAATCTTTTCTGTCTGAAATATTGAATTATTTATTTAAAATTATTTTTAAGCTCCCTATAAACCACATGGACACATAAAATGCGGTTGTCATAAAATGTCATAAGAAGTTATTTAGAACATCTTTTCTTTATAGGTGGTTGCACCAATTGACAGAAAACTAACAACAATCTATTTTCAACTATCGTTGAAAACATCTCTTTAAATTCTATACTGTGTTTTTATGCCCCCTTCTTCGAAGAAGAGGGGGTATATTATTTTTGGCCTGTCTGTCTGTTCTGTCCCAAAACTTTAACCTTGGTAATAACTTTTGCAATATTGAAGATAGCAACTTGATATTTGGCATGCATGTGTTATTTATATTACAGGTCGTCAACCGATTCCTATATTCCTATATTTTCCTATATTTTGGAGAATTTTCCTATAGTTTTCAAAACCTCCTATATTTCCTATATTTTCCTATATTTTTGTCTTTTTTGACATTTTTCCTATATTTTGTTCTGAAAATTTCCTCTTTTTTTAAATACTTATAAGAAGTATAATCTGCCTTTAGATATTTTAATTTACAGTGTAAAAAGCTGTCCCTCCTCTTCCAAAGCATCACCATCTTGCAGGAGTGCTGTTGTACACCATTGTGATATCTATATGGACACCTTTGATGAAGAAAAATACAACCATTTCAAAGGTGAGAACAACTCCAAGCAGTTAGTTGTAACAGGTCTTTCCCCAGGGATGCTCTTCTGAGGGGATATTTAATGCTCTTTCTGATCTTAGATGGAATTGAGCATATCTACAGGCTTCCAATTCTTTTGAATATTGAAAATTATTAAAATATTTTAGGGCATTGGAAGTCTTGTAGAATAATTTAGGAGGCAGTTTTTGAAAAAAAAGTTTTATTTTCAGGTGAATGGTGATACAGTAAACTTNGCTTGTGCGTAAAGTGTCATCCCAGATTAGCCTGTGCAGTCCGCACAGGCTAATCCGGGACGACACTTTCCGCCTAAACTGGATTTTCGCTAAGAAGAGACATCATTTAAACGAAAAATTCCATAAAAGCGGAAATTGTCGTCCCTGATTAGCCTGTGCGGACTGCACAGGCTAATCTGGGATGACAATTTACGCACAAGCATTTTGCCGAGTTTTCTCAGAACACGACACAAATATCTGTGTGATTAGCTTGTTTAACTATTTGGTCTCTGACTCCTGGTAAATATCTGTGGGTAGTATGTTACAATATTAAGTCCCTGACTCTATGTTAACATATACGAGCAGCTTGTTACATTATTAAGTCTCGGACGCTATGTAAATGTCAGTGCGTAGCTTGTTAAATATTAAGTATCTGACTATAGGTTAATATCTGCGAGTAGTTTGTTACACTATAGTGTCTATGACTCTATGTTAATATATACGAGTGACGTATTACCATGTTAAGCCTTTTACTCAAGGGGCATTCTATGGTTTATCGGGCTTCGTCATTTGGCTGGCGGGGTCCTTATTGTAGCCGGCTTTCGCACATCGATAGTGTCAACACCTGAAACAAATCAAACACCATTTCAAAATTGTGATTGCTGGGACTACACACAAATGTTGGAAAATTACGTATGCATACAGTTTCAACATAAGTTCAACATTTATGATCAACCACCTTGCTGCGTTCGTTACAGAAAGATGATAGCAACTTAGCAAACTGAGGTCTGCCATTGAGACTTTTCAGTAAATTATATAATTTCGACGCCCTTTCAAATATGCTGCCCAAATGGCGTTTAGACCTAGGCATGCTTACGTTCGAATCGAATATGCAAGTTGCAAGACACACGCTAACTGGCTTCGAACAAGCTATTTTTTCAGATCCACTAAACATGCAATTGAAAACTCCAGCCCTTAAATCTGAGTCAATTTATTCCTATTTTTTAGAAAATTAATGTCTCCCTTTGCCACTTCGAATTGTTGGCTGAAACTGTATATTGCAGCCTTTAGGACATTCCCACGATTTCATAGGGTCCAACTGAAATAATTGCCTTAACTTTCAACCAACGCAATGTTCTCTAGAACATTAGGAACATGGCTCAGTTTACACTTTGTAGCAAACGCTTTCTTCATTTGATACTGGAGGCACTGTGATGAAAACTAAGTTCTATTTGCACATCATGGGCTCCCTCCGTACAGTTGCAAAACCACACCATTGAGTAGACATTACCGAAGCTTGAAAAACTGCTCGCGACACAGTATTAAAAGTAACTAATTTAACCTTATTTCTTTCTGAAACCAAAATCATGCCCAAGACTACTACTTTTGAACTTTTGTACCAAAGAAACATACACTTGTATGACAATCAACGGTATAGCCTCATACTAGTGATCACTATGTACCGATCAAATTGCTGGCACGGTTAAGCCCTGTGTGACTTGTTCGTGCTGCTGAGGTGGCTGACCCTGATGTCCACAGCACATGACGTCTGATCTTCTGAAGGCAGTTCACGTGCTGCAAAAGAGTAAAATACACCTTATATAAACCGAACTTCAACCTTATTCATGCGAGCTAAAAAAACATGGAAGTAAATGGCAAAGCACATGAATCGTGTTCAAAATGAAGCAGAAGTGACCTAGAACAAATGCGTTTGTATGTGCAGACATACCCTAAGAACCAATGTAATATCTGGTTGCAAATCGCATGCATTTCTACTTTTTCTGTGTATCTAGAGAAAGTCTTTACTAAATTCAGAAATTATTGTGCTCTTCGGGACAAGGAACGCTACTTTTGACTACTATAACTCCCTTCTAAAATGGCGTGGGAAATCACGCCCTCAAAACGAACATCCTTCTATGCTAAATACACGCCCACTTAGTTTTCAATAAATACATGTATAAAAAGCACAAATTCAATGTCCTAGGCTGTAAATACACCTTTCCAATGTGTTTTTCAAGGTGATTTAGGCTTCCAAAAAAAAAAAGAGAATTTCATTGTAAAATTGTCAAAATAGTTTCCGTTCGTGAAACTTGTTATGAAGGCCTACGGTGTATTTTTCGAATGCCAACAAATCACAGATACTGAGTTATCTCCCGTTGTCCAGATGGAAGCATCATCGAATTATAGCCCATACATTGGCAAACTAATCCATTCCAGCGCGCTCAGGTGCAGAATCACCGAATAACAGCACATTCAATGGATTTTCGGAAGATGCCATCTTGCCTTAAGGACATTCACATGATTTCATACGGTCCACCTTAAACATTACCTTTAAGTTCAACCAATGTCAAGTTTCCAAGACAAATGTAGATGAATACATTGACTACTTTTCATTTGTATGAATGTTTCGGTACCGATGGGATATTTTGGCTTTTGCCCCCATTTGCAAATACATGGAACATACAATAGAAGAATAGGAACAATGCTCCATTTTCACTTTGCAGCATAACTTTCTACATTTGATAGTTTAAACACTGCAGAAACCCGTATCCAGTTATATTTGCACACTAAGAGCTTTTCCGCACAGTCGCAAAAAACGAACGGCTGAGAAGAACATTACCGAATTTCGAAACACTACTTTCAAACGTATTTAGATTAGATCTAATTAGTAATGTATGTTTTGAAAGCAAAGCAGAGCATTCCAAAAAATGCTACCTTTGAAGCCCAGTAGCCGAGAAATATCAACTTGCATATAATTAACCGTGTATCCACATACCGGTGAACAATATGAGCAGTACCCATCAGGTCTCTGGCATGATAAATCACAGTTGGACTGGTTCGGTGCTGCTGAGTACAGCGGGCTGACACTGATGTCCACAGCAGATGATCTTCTGGAAGCAGTAAACCTGATGCTAAAGAATGACATAAACCTCATATTGTCCAAAAGGCAACCCAATTCATGCAGGCCCCAAGCATATCCAAGTCAAATGCTTAATATGAGGTAACAGCCCGCATAGCCAATTAGTCAATGCAATAGGTTTTTAATAAAAAAAGTTCTGTGGTTCGAGCCCAGATGCAGTAAAATGTTTTTTCTTAAATTATGTTATTGTATTTTCATGAAGCTCTTTAGTACCGATGTTTTCATTTATTATTTTAAAGCGTGACAAGCTTAAACAATGCAAAACTCCGTGACCAAGTCTCTTTAAAATAAATTAATTTATTCCAATATCTCTGATATAGTTGGTGTTCACAAACCAAGGGAGTACACTATGCCAAGCAAGTACAATTAAAGGAATGGTCTACACCCCCTGGTCATAATCAGCAATAAACCAATACGCCCTCAAGAGAATGAAATAGTAATCAACTAGACTGTAATTACGCAGTACGGTAGGTAAACACTGGTGTAATCTCTTTTCGGTTGACATAAGGAGCGTCTGTATAGATAGTTTATAATGCGTTACTGAGGATGTATAAAGGAGACATATATTGCTGAGCACTAAGACCCACGGGTCAGATGAGTGTGAACGTGAAAGTGAGCAATCTATTATAGAATTAATTCGGTAGCTTATCGTGAAATGGCAACCCTCAATTAATTAGTTGAAAGTAGAATAATATTTAGTTTATTTATAATAACTATTAAGTTTACAAATATTGTGTTTTTTAATCGTTATCATTTGGGCCATGTCGTTTTTTAATATCTACGTTTCAAACTAGCCTTTGTTGGGTCATTTAATGGGTCATTAAGCCTTTAAAGTCTAGAACTTGACGAAGACTGTACTAAATAGAACAATTTTAACCCACACTAACGAAAACATTTCTTAAAAAATAATAATCAAATGCATTGACCTAGCTTATAACCATTATACAGGATCGAAAATCAGACTTGAACAAATTTCGGAGGGCATAATTATGACTGTTTCCTCACTATCTGCATACAGACAATGGCAATATTCAAACAGACAAGCATTCCGTGTCCTTCTCCATCCGTCTGGGACTAATAAGAATTGATTTCCGACTCAAATCAAATCTGTGAATTTTATTTTTACATATTGTAAATAACGCTATAACAATATTTCATGAACCGCGATTAAAAATCGTTATTTAATATTGACAAAGTGAATAAGGCCTCATATTGCATGTTGACACAGCGCAAAGCCGAGGAGGGGGCATTGATTACCGGGAATATTATAAGTTACGTTTTCGCAGAGACTTACCTTGACATTGGCCATTTTTGAAAACAGTTGTTGGCATTAGTTTGTTTACCTTTTATAACAGTTAAACAAATATCGGAATACTTCACTATGATCTGGATCGCACGCATTGACGCATACGAAAGCATAATTCATGTCCTTTTGTTGTGCACTCATTGAGAGATGAACAGTCGATTTAAGTTTTAACAATGTTCACACATAAGGGTGACAATTGGAGGAGTTAACATTTTCTGTTGATTCAATTTATTCACTGCGATTCCGGTCGTCTGTGTTTACAAATCTGGGTTTCGTGAGTTCACACATCTGTGTTTACATTTCTGTCGCAGCACATTCAACTTATAAATGACGTGACGAACTTTGCAATATTCTTGTTGAATTCTGTTCAATACCAAAAACGAGCGGGGTTCTTAAAATATACATATATTATTTGTATGAGAGTTATTTTTGTGGGGTGCATGTTCTTAAAATATCTTTTGATAATCTAAAGACTAATCATATGCTAAATGTGCAGTATATTATATAAAATATATGTTGGGTTACATTTGCATGATTGCAAATCGACTTCATAATAAACAGATATTTATTGGTTAGTAGTAGTAGTAGTAGTAGTAGTAGTAGTAGTAGTAGTAGTAGCAGTAGCAGTAGCAGTAGCAGTAGCAGTAGCAGTAGCAGTAGCAGTAGCAGTAGCAGTAGCAGTAGCAGTAGCAGTAGCAGTAGCAGTAGCAGTAGCAG
>VMBQ01001858.1:42500-64370 GCA_007657795.1 Dreissena rostriformis | reverse complement strand
AGTAGTAGTAGTAGTAGTAGTAGTAGTAGTAGTAGTAGTAGTAGTAGTAGTAGTAGTAGTAGTAGTAGTAGTAGTAGTAGTAGTAGTAATAATAATAATAATAATAATAATAATAATCCCTTTTCTGCCTCTGTCAACTACGGGTAAAGGAATTGCAACGTTATCCCCAGTTTCTCCAGCCTTTAGTTCTACACGGGAATGTTTGACCATTCTTTCGGCTTGAGATCGCATTTTTATCGTTGCGTTTCATACAACAATACTCACTTCTAGTCTGCAAAAAATGCGATCCGGATAGCATCAGTATTGGCAAATGTAAATAAGTGTTTGCACTCATAAAATTTATATTTGGCTAATTTACAATCGGTATTCAACCTTTTAGATTTTTTTAAAAAGGGGCTGAAATAATTTTCGACGTAAATGATTTGCAATATATAGAATAAGACACGTCATAAATAAGATCAGACATCCTATCAATAAATGAGTTTAAATCAATTTCATTGTTCAAGAAAGACTGAAGACGTTATCGAAACAGTCAGTTTTTGAAGATAATTGGTCATTTAATTCAGCTTGGTTGTTATCTTCCCACACTATTTTTTCATTATAAACACATTCATCGGGACGAGGTTAATTGATAAAATTCATACTAAATTCAATGAGGCAATGATGCGAAAATTCGGATAAGTCGTGAACATTCAGAACATTAAATAACGGAAATATATCCTAATCCGCAATTACATAGTCAACAACGCTAGCGCCAAATGTTATTCTATTTAAATTATAACAAGTGGTACGACCGGCTAAATTCTCCCGTCAACTATACAAACACTACATTCTTTACATAAAGTCAATAACTTATTACCGAACCCGTTCAAAATATCATCATGAGAACTTTGTAGCGGTAAACAATTTACATCAAAATTGTCCACTGGAAGATTTATAAATCGTTGTAAATCAATGTTCTCAACAAAGTCTGACCTTTGACCCACACGTGCATTTAAATCACCAGTTGAAACAACATCGCCTTTCTGTTTAAATCTACGTAGAAGATTTGATATATGTTAGAAAAAAAATCAAACTGAAATAGTGGGGAATTAATTGATTTGTATACTTTTGTATCTTCGGGTGGAATATAGCAATGGATGAAATAGAGATCATTTTCTGTACCAATGAATCTTAATGGAAATGCAACTAAGCTCACTAAAATCGACAAGTTCAATGTGACCCGAATATATATTTTTTATAATATAAAATAAGCCCCCACTACGCCGTTTAGCTTTCTGGTTGAATTTAGGTCTTCGGCAAGAGAAATTGTCAAATTTGTCTAAATTTATATTAACATTTTTTGAAAGCCATGTCTTACATAACAACATACTATAACAGTCATTAATTAAGTTCAGAAAGTCATTATCACATAGTCTATTTACAATACCCTAAACATGCCAGAGTAAAAAAATTGTGGTGCGTCTTGAAATTGTCCTACGTTCTCTGGGATCGGACGGAACCGTTTCCTGGTGTCGTCGGTGGTTCGTCGCGATGAGAGCGTCTCTTATTCTGTTGTGGGTTTCTGGATTGACGCAGCTACATTTCCGGTACGGGACCTGGTGGCGTATAATCGGCGGTGTATGTTTGATTGTTTATTAAAAGCTTGTCGTAGACCAGAGATGATCGCTTATCTTCTCGTATGGGCTTGCACCATGTTAGGAATAAGCTTCTTCCGGCGCTCTTGGATTTCACGTGGGAATTGGTCACTTACGTGTTTATCGGTTTTACATGCAGGGTCCATCACTTTCTGTTTGACAGTCAATTTATCCTGGTAATAATTAAATCTTACAACGATTGGACGTTTAGAGCCCGTTTCGTAGTTACCAATTCTGTGAGCGCGGTCGATGCGGACGGTATCTCTCGTACCGAACATTGCCAACACGTTTTCACAGCATTTGTGAATTTTATTGACACAATTTTCATTTTGCGGTCATCGAATGTGTTTTCCTCGTCAAAGTTGAAGAAAAGTAAGTTATTTCGCATTGATCGAGCTTTAAGATCAACAACTTCTTCGGAAACAGACGTATTATCGGCTCTTATTTTGTCGAAATCTTTAGAGATAGCTTCAAATGTGTGTTGCTGGGCTGCCATTTTTGTTGAGAGTTAAATGAATTGTGTTTTTACCTCACTACATGCTTCGCTCTCAAATTGTCGACTTCTTTCTAATTGAGTTAATCTCGAGTCAACACTGGCAAAGTTAGTTTAAATGTCATGAATACGAGCCTCTACAAGGGAAACACCTTTTGCTATTCTGCTAAATTAAATATCATTTTCAATTTTATCAATTTGATCTAGTTTCAGAAGTCTATTTGCCATTGTGCTTTTTTATTCATAACTGTTACTAAGGTCATTTATGAGTTTCCGTCTGTTTCACCTTTATCTGAGTGCGACACTGGATTTCCGGTTGCAAATTGAGGCGAAAGCGAGAAACGCAAACCGGGTGGAACAGCCTGCTGCTGCACCAGATACTGAGGATGCGGCGGATAATATGGTTCAAACATTTGAAGTGGTTGCGAACATGGCGTACATGAATCCGACGGTGTATATGGGATCGCCGCCGATGCCGCGGATGAAGTGCTCGGGGTCTTTTCCATACCATATGGCTGCTTATCAGGCTGGTCCGTCCGAGGTCGAAACAGAAGAGGCTCCATTTTTTGCGCGCTTTTCACCTTTCTTTGTACTTGTAAGTTTGTTTGGAGTCTTCTTTCTAGCTGACATGCTTTTATGTTAGTATACACAACTCAATAAAAAGTTTTATGCGCGATGCTGGTCTGTCCGGATAAAGTCCACACTAATTAATAATTAAGTCCACAATATCACAATCTTCAAGTTCACAATACCAATGTAATTAAGTATTTTTTAATTATTTTATTTATATATAATTTTATGATTATTAAATTATTATTAAATTGTTATTATAGTATTACTATTAAAAGTATTTAAAAACAAGATGCGTTTGTGAAACACTATGTCCCCCTTTGAGCGATTTCGACCCATATATTTGATTTTTGACCTTGAAGGATGACCTTGACCTTGACCTTTCACCACTCAAAATGTGCAGCTCCGTGACATACACATGCATGCCAAAATATCAAGTTGCTATCCTCAATATTGCAAAAGTTATGGCCAATGTTAAAGTTAGCGCAAACCAACAAACAGACAAACCAACAAACAGACAGGGCAAAACAATATGTCCCCCAGTATAGACTGGGGGACATAAAAAGTTGTTATGTCCACCGGACGTAACGTCATAACCATAACCGTTATTATTATTATTATTATTATTATTATTATTATTATTGTTATTATTATTATTATTATTAGTAGTAGTAGTAGTAGTAGTAGTAGTGGTATTATTATTAGTATTATTTTTATTAGTAGTAATATTATTATTTGTATTATGGCTATTTTCTCATTACTAATTAAATATGTAATAAGAATAAAAATAAATTCAAACTGTGCACATAATCGAAAATAAATTTTATAAGCAGATCGCCAAGCTTATGATATTAGATTTGCCGAATACTTGCGCATAGGCTGTATAGTTGTTCTTTCAAGAAAATCATGCTTACAAGAGACGAATAACTCAAAAGACTGGTTTGACAGCGAATGCAAGTGTAAATATAACTTTTAAAAACAAGCCGTTGGGAAATTTACCAATACACTAGCGGACTCTTGACCGAGCGGAACTGTATAATAAGAAAAAAGATAATAAATATCAATGTCGAAAGTAAAAAAAAAAAAACGTATAATAATCCCCGCTGTCGTAAGATGATTGATCTAAGACGAAAGTCACCGAAAGAATTTTGGAAAATATTTAAATCGCGACAACAATCTGCTGCCGGAAATGACATTTTTTGACGAAGAATTCAAAACTTATTTAAGTATTCTAATGTCTGGTGGCGATATAACAAATAAATGATGATTATTCTAACTTAATTAACCAGTTTGATAATGGTCATGACCTTAGTTCGACATTTGAATTCCTAGATATCCCCATTTCGGACACAGAAATTTTAAAAGCTATTAAGAAGCTTGGTGTAAACAAATCACCTTCAATCGACAGTGTTCTATACGAATATTTAAAGATATGTGTACCACAAAAAATCCGTCCGCTAAACATATTTTTCAATCACATATTGAACTCAAGGTCATTTCCCCGTGCCTCGGGCATGATAATTCCCATTCATAAAAAGGTGACTAATCCGACCCAAATAATTATAGGGGGATTTCACTGACAAGCTGTTTCTCTAAATTGTTTACAATAGCATTGAACGAGCGAACTAAGTTATGGGCAGATGAAAACTCAGTTTTAACGAACGCTCAATTTGGTTTAAAAAAAACAATTATGGTTGTATAAACCCAGTGTTTATTTTAAACTCGTTGATACAGAGACAAATATGTAATAAGAAAACAATATTTTGCTCTTTTGTGGATTATCGGAAATCATATGACTGCATAAATAGGAATAGACTCTGGTACAAACTAATACATTTAGGAATTAACGGTGAATTTCTATCCGTGTAACGGTCTATGTAAAATGAGGTTAAACTTTGCGTAAAACATTTAGGAACACTGTCTATTATTTTAATAGCAACATCGGATTAATCCAGGGGGAGATTACCCCTCCGATCTGCTTTTCTCTCTTCCTAAATGATATTGAGATGCATTTACAAGAAAATATAGATGCAGGTATAAATAATGACCAAATAGCCATGTTTTTATTATTATTCGCCGACCACGCAGTGCTCGTATCAGAATCTAAAGACGGCCTACACAAATCTCTTAATAGTCTCCATTCATATTGTCAAAAATGGGATCTAACAGAAAACACCGAAAAACTTAAATAACGATCTTTCGAAAAGGGAGAGGGTAGGTGTAAACGACAAATGGCTGTATACTAACCAAGAGAACTCTTTCAACTACCTAGGGGTTGTGTTTACCAGCAGTGGGTCATTCGCTCTAGCTATGAAAACACTTGCGGGAAAAGGATTGCGGTTCTTATATGCGTTAATGTCTTTAATTAAGAATAAAAAAGTACCAATTATTAGCATGTTTAACCTTTTTGACGCGTATGTATTATCAGTATTAAATTACTGTTCGAAGTTTGGGGTAACGATCAAGGTGAAACTTTTGAAAGTGTATACAAAAGGTTTTGTAAATTGGTTCTTAATGTAAAACTCTCTACAAATACCCTTGCATTGTATAGCGAATTGGGTAGATTTCCATTGTTTATCGAAAGATACATTATAATGATTAAATACATTTTAAAGATTCACTCGGTTAAACGAGAAAATTGTATTTTAAATACCATTTTAAATGAACAGTTTAATAACATAAATGTTAACGATTCTCGTACAAAATGAGCCTGTCAGGTGCGCCTTATACATACTTCAATCATCTGGTTTGCATGAAATATGGATATATCCGAACTCAGTTAGGATAGAAACATTAATCCCAAAGCTAGGAACCCGACTTCGCGATATCTATATTAGTTATTAGTGATCAGGACTAGAAGACCCCATATATATCCATATGAAAGAATATATTTCAAAATTATTTCTATACTCATAAGAGTTTGTTTAAATATGTACGTGTGTGACGTAATAACCTAATCTAGTTAACATTGAGAACAATTACTAAATCATATAGTAACTAGTAATGTATAATATGATTATCATTGTATAACTTAGTAGAAACTATTATCATGAAGACGTATACTAAATAATAACTAATATTAAATAGTAATAAATAATATTATTATTATTGTATAATAAAGTAGAAACTATTATCATTAAGACATATGCTAAATATTAAATCACGCATAAATCATGTTTATAAAATGGAACTGTTATTATTTAATCGCATAGAAATTATCTTTATGGAATATATACAATTATACTTATGAAATTATTATTATTATTGGAATATATAGAACATTATTATTGTAAAATGTTACTCAGTACAACTATAACACCGTTTTCGTAAATTAGTATTTCCGATCAAAGTACGCAATAACGCATGACCAGCGAACCATTGAGGTAAACGCTTCCCGTTTCAAAAGGTGAAGCTGTCAATAATATCCATAACACCGAGTCGATTTCGTCCGCCTTTTCAATTAAATAGACCATTTATTGTATAAGCAAACCAAAATGACCGATATAAAGGTTAAATTACGTCTTAGTGGATAGGCTTCTCTTCCGCAATAGACATATTATTACGACTCAATGTACGTTCGTACCCGTAACGTTACGGTCAAACTTCCGTGAACCTAGAGTATTTAAGAAACGTCTAAAATGATACAGAATGGACTCGGAAAATGATTTTAGACTAAGAGTATCTTTGCTTGTTAATGTATTAATTGAAATTAGTACTTTATTGGATATGGGACCGCTCAGGTCGTTTAATTGAAGTTCTCGAAATGTTATTTAATAAGCATATCTTACAGATGGATTTGGATGGATTTTGTAAATGTCTTGGAAACTATATGGACTTAGCAATTTTGGACTTGAACATATTGTATTAACACTGAATAAAGAACGCATAACTAGTAATTGAGTTATTTGTGTATGCGTAATTACGTGACACGTTTAATGCAAAGCAAAAATAGAACTGTTTACAAAAAGTTGGCAACATACTGTCATAAAGCCTTTTAACTAAGAGACACGTTAATGTCAACAGTTTAAAAATTATCAGTCGGTTACTTACACAGTTCTCCAATTGTCCAATTTCGTGTTGTTGTTGGTTAGTTTTTCAAATATTGAATGCATTTTATAATTGTTGCTTAAGTCATTTTGTCTCATATATCCCTCTCTATATATATATATTTATTTTTTCACACAAGTGGTCGAAGTTGGGGTATGATTAAATTAAATTGACGAGTGTATATAGATGGAGATACGTAATCTTAACTACGAATGAAAATGACATACAAGTATAGGGTTGGATTATGCGATTATATCTGTCCTTCGTATGACTCCATATTAATTTATTTTCCTTTCAAAAAATCAACAACTTAAAGTTGTATATGTATAAACAAGAAAAATATCCCATATTTGTTTATTGAAATAATTATATTTTTTCACTAATGGAATTTTGTGCAGAATAATGGAATAAGTGTAATAACATTCTCACGAAAACATGTTTATTCCTTATATTGTTAATTGATTTTCTTTTTTTTAAATGATGTATATTTTGTATTTACTTCAAGCTGTTATTGTATATGTATTTAAATGACGATGAGCTTATCATGCTTAAGTCTGAATAAACTATTCTGTTCTGTTCTATTGTTTCAATACTGATCAAAACATACAACATTTCGTTCAATTATACCAGGGACCTATACAAACAAATTTGTTTGCATAGGTCCCTGATTATTAGTGATGGGCCGATAATCGAATGGAATCGATTAATCGACGCGCAAATTTTCTTGATTGCGATCGCCGACATTGAGTTCCACCACTCGATTAATCGAAAAAAATAAATTCGTGTTTTGTAACNCAGAGAAACACTTATCGTTTCATTTCATTCGCGCATACAAAGCTTCCTCATTTACGATATACAATTTCCGGTTACCACTTAGCCACATAGGTTCAGATATTACGCTGATCGTGTACACTAAGCATTTGGCAATAAATAGTATTTGTGTTAATAACTATATCCGAGAAACCAAATATCCGAGGTTTTTGATTTGTAAATTAAATATCCGATTCGTTAATACTTTTACTAAATCTGAACGTGAAACTGTCACATATCTGACCCTCATTCTATATACTGTTATATTATATGACACGTAACTACATTATATATCCGTATACATGTACTTCAGTTTAGCGCTCAAATAGCGATGTTTAATAGCTAGCTAGGTGTATGGTTTAATTGATTTCTATTATATCATTCCTTCAGAGTTCGCCCATTAATAATTTTACCTTTCCAATTAGTTTTATAGAAAGACTATAATCTTTTTTTTTAAATGTTTTGCAATATAACAGCACATGTGTGTGTTGTTCTTTTTTCCATTTGTAACAAACATACACTTTATCAAACGTTAACGGAAACAAAACATAGTTGCACTATTTACTTTTATGCCTTGTAATGAATTTCTTGAAATCCGGAGCTGGAAGCGTAAATCCCTTGTTCAATACAAAACAGACGTTCTCTAAAATGCAGGTGGGAACTTTTTCTTCATACAAAATCTCAAGATTTAACAGTATTTAAAAGCACAATGTTACAAATTCGAAAGGTGAAATGAAATCCAACGACACAATATTTACTGCAAATATGAGACTGCTAAATAGCAAATAGGATGGGGCAACGTACTAGGGAATAATCCGTGCCAGATACACGGTCTTACAACTAAGACATTGTTTCTAGTAACATTGTGTTTGCGATTTACCGGACATAATTGATCAGTAAGCATTTACATACGAATGGGCTCGTTATTCTTCCCGGTACCGTACATTTAGTAATCGTGTTGTCGGACTTATTGTGATTGCAACATGCAATATAAATTGGCAAATATTGGCGAACTTCAGCATGACTTTTCAGCGTTAATACAAACGTATGAAAACAAAAACCAATATAACCTTTATATTATGACATTGCTACAAAACATTCACATAAACATTGCTAAGAGTTTGCTATTTGGCAAGAAGACTTGGTATGCATGAATTAAGCGATATACGCAACGATTCGCGACATTGGTATGCGGTAAATATGTCTAAAGACATTACTCTGATACGCTATTCAAAACAAATTGTATTACATTCATTACTCGGCATTAATGGGAGGTTAGGATCGTATTTGCGAGATCATTAATATGGATTACCAGGCTCTGCCAGAAAATTAACGATGGCGTTCGGCAGTTTGTTAACGACAGTTCTTTTGTATTGGCTATATATTAATTTAAGTTAAACAACAACGGACCACAACAGTAGTAAGACCTTGCTGAAATTATTATAATAAAAGACGTAATCATAGCTCTCCATGCACGTTTACAACATCGGTATAGCTCGAATTCAAGTAAGAACATGAAACATTACAAGAGTGAATGGCAAAACGTTTATTCCCCAGCACGGATTAAGGTGAAGTTTTATTTTCTAAAAAATGTTATACAAGGATCAGGGATCAAAAGATCACAATTTCCATGTTATAAGGTCAAGGCAATAATTTAAGATGAAACAGATATGATAGGACTTTAAAGTCAATGTGTGGAAATAATGATAACTATGAAGTGTGTCTTTCACAGAGAAAGCTCAATTCAAGTGACCTTCCTCGGACAAATGACCTTCTTCGGACAAATGACCTTCCTAGGACAAATGATCTTCCTCGGACAAATGACCTTCCTCGGACAAATGACCTTCTTCGAACAAATGACCTTCTTCGAACAAATGACCTTCATCGGACAAATGACCTTCCTCGGACAAGTGACCTTCCTCGGGCAAATGACCTTCCTCGGACAAATGACCTTACTCGAAAAAGCATTTCGAGGGCTGAACGGAAAACCGTTGTATCTCCTTCTTTATTTAATATGAGTTACACCAGTCTGCCGTTCACCCCTCGATTTGTCCCATCACAGAACAAGCCTTGGTTTTCGTATGATTTATTTATAAGTAATGCAAATTTTGTTTCATGTTTTTCCTAATTGCATGGCCGCCATATTTAGACAAGACGAGAAAGCGACAATAATAAATGCGTACGCATGTGAGTTCCCACGCATTATAAATCATCATAATATGCAGTGGCACGAAAATTTACATTTAAACCATTATGACTGTCATAGGACGGGGCTAATGTATATTGAATGGCAGAGTCAATATCACGAAATCAAAACAAGTGTTGGGAAGGCTTAATTAAAAGCTGCACAATATTGGAAAAAAATATGACGTCTGTAAGTTTGAATTTGCGTAGATGAACGACTTCGAAAAAGTTTGCATCTACAAACAGATGGTTCGCGCTTGTGGTTTCATAGAAGATTTTAAAAATTGTTTAATATACATGTCTACCCAGCAAACATTAACATACGGATCCCATATTGGCCAGCCCATATAATTCCATGTAATCATGCCCATATGCACCCATAAGAGCGAACATTAAAATGTATTTAGTTTGTATACTAGTATTGTGTTTGCTCTCGTTTGAGAGAATACGGTGCTAAGTAATTGCTATTTTGCCTTTAAACGTTGATATTATACTTTAAAGCGTATTAAGTATGGCCATTATGGTGGTTAAAAATATAAAGCGATAATAATACAGTATTATTTAAATATGTGTCTCATACGAAACAATTGACAGTTTTTTTTTTCGTTAAGAAAACTGTTTTTTCATATTTTTTTATGGTACCAATATGCACTTTGATCCGGCACTGCAATAATATTCACGAAATTTGGTAAACACTTTCTAGACAATGGATAAATGTTAAATTGCCAAGATTTAAAAGGGCTTTAAATGAATATTTGTTGGGACAATTTAGGCGATAACTTGACTATACATAGAGTTTATGTCTAACATTTCTTCATTATTTTAAGTGAAGATCAGGATAAAATTGATTGGCCTTCGACAATTGAGTCTGCAAAGAATAGTAAAAAGGTAATTTCATATAATTCTAGGGCAATAATTCAATATTTTTTCTAACCCCTAAACGAGTAATATCTCTTTAATTTAGACAATATGGTTTTATTACAAACATTCCAAAGTCAAACATTGCATTCAACACAGACAACCTAATCATTTATTTACCGTAATTTCACATGATTAATTGCCAGAAATGTAAATAACACGCTTTTGCAAATGGACAGTGTAAATAAATAAAACACTGGTAATTCATTTGCATCCTTCACATATCATTCTTCCCACACACTTCATTCGAAGAGAAAATGGGCAAAAATATAGTAATTATACAAGACTGAACATTTGTAATAGGAAATGCATTAATGAAATATAAGAACTCGTCCTTTTTGTTGTAGATACCACGTGCCCCTATAGCTTTGAAACGGCACACGTCCATGTCCCATACACAATTTTACAGTAATACAATCCAGACTTATGTTTCAGTATTGGTTTAGAATCACAATTCATGCCATGACCCCAGTTTTGCATTGAAAATTGAATTGTTAAATTAACACCATTGTTTTTTACCTTTTAAATCAACATATGAAGGTTGCCATGTTTTTTGTGCTACGCATAATCTCTTGTGGGTAAACTTTTGTAACAAGTTATTTCAAAATCTTCAATACACAAAGGGGACACATTGATTCCTCAATAGAAACAAAGGGTATCACAACAGGCCACGCAAAATGTAATTAAATATTCCATGTGTACGACTGGGTTGCATGTAATTTTGATGCATGCCAAAAAGCATCGTCTACAAGGACAATTGTTTAAAGACAGTCGGACCAACAGATAACATATGTAGGTAAATATAGTATTTAAATACTTAATAGTATTTTTGTTTACATAAACAACAGTCGCATTCTACGAATTAAATAAGTATATAAGTAATTTTGTTTAAAACCCCTATTGATCTTTGGTTCATATGACACTTGTCAAGGTCACAAAAGTCACTTGTAATTAATAAATAAATACCTCGTATAGCCTATTCAAATACAAAGTTATACTTATTTATCACAGCATTAATTGCATTGCTTAGCATGCCAACATAATTATGAAGTTTCCCATATAATTGGGTGACTCCATTTTGTTCATGGATTTGAAACCTTAGATCGCATGCAGTAATCTGATTTTCAAATAGAAATCTATAAACGCTAACTGCAATACATTGTGCTATCGCACAGTCTTAATTTAAAAATCGCGGTGCTTTGCAACCATTAAATAATAAACATGGCGTTAATTATAAGTGGTTTAGACTATATATACTATATAATTAAACACTGGGTGATTTTCAGATGTCCTTTGTAGTTGTAATTTGGGTGTCAACATATAACATCATATGCACAATTAATGGCTGACATAACTGATAGATTCAGAATAAAAACATCACATATAGCACTCGTATAAATTCAATAGGCCTTGCTTCGGTGCAGTAACATACTTTTAGATAAATTGCTAGTTTATTTAGAAATGAGTCTGGGGAGTGCATATTTAAATGTTATTAACACCAATGAAAATACCCGTTGGCATTATAGCTCTGGTGTAGAAATGACTGAGAATAGACAAGAGAAAAGACTTGAGAACAGTCAACAAATACACCTTTCCCTGTTAGTCTTTTGGCTTAAGGTTCAGGGTATTTTAGGAAACTCATTACTGATCAATGACAATTTAATGTCTCTGAGGAGATTTGTTTTTGTATCTCAAGGGCATGTTCATGAATAAACTCTGTAAGTTGTTCATACAATTGCCAGAGGTGTATTATGATAGTACGTATGACCTTTTATTATGCGCAAATGATGATTTTCAGATTTCCTTTGTAGTTGTAATTTGGGTGTCAACATATAACATCATGCTTTGGTGCAGTAACATAGATTTTAGATAAATTGCTAGTTTATTTAGAAATAAATCTGAGAAGTACATATTTAAATGTCATTTATACCAATGAAAATACCCATTGGCATTATAGCTCTGGGGCCGTATTCCAGTAGCTTCTTAAGTTTTCACTTAAGTTTAAGACATTTCTTAAATAAATATCTTTAGTTAAATTTGAAATGTCAAAAACAAAACATGAGACGTTTAGTATTTCTCTTTAAGAAATTCCTTTAAGAGTTTAAGGAAGTTAACTTAATTTTAAATATATGAGAAAAAATACACCGAGTTAAGAAATTTATTAAGTTTATGAAGCTACCAGAATTTAACTTAAGTGAAATCTTATGTTTAAAGAAAAAATGGCGGAGATAAGAAAAAATATTGCGCAATATTCAAACTTAAGTTATTTTTTTAACTTAAGAAGCTACTGGAATACGGCCCCAGATGTAGAAAGGACTGAGAATAGACAAGAGTGAAGAATTGAGAACAGTCCACAAATACACCTTTCCCTGTTAGTCTTTTGGCTTAAGGTTCAGGGTATTGTAGGAAACTCATTACTGATCAATGTCAATTTAATGTCTTGGTGGAGATTTGTTTCTATATTTCAAGTTCATTATCATGAATAAACACATTGTTTGTTGTTCATACCATTGCCAGAGGTGTATTCTGATAGTATGACCTTTAACTTTGCACCCAGTAATGCTCAATTTAATAACATACCGGCTGTTTTACTGGGTTACCATTTTGAATATGGGATTTAATTTGCATAAGCGNTGGTACAAAGAAAGCTAACCCATTTAAAATCTTTTCTAAATCACATACCGGTACTTAAATCAGCTATACTTATTTGAATGAAAATGCCATTGGTACATAAAGGTGTCAGCGTTTTTTCCGGAATTTGAGTTTCCGTTTTTATATAAGAAATCTATGAAAGAACATAACAAAAATATGTGCATGCCGCGTTCATACTACATCAAATAACATATCGTGACCAAAACGTTATTTTTACCACTTCAATGCAAGATTGTTTGGCATTTCGATCTGAAAAACTCAAAACATTAAAAAACGAGCTTTAGAAGGTTTAATTGTTTTATTTTTTGTTGTTATGTTTTTGTGTAAAACAGATCATACATTTGATTGCTGCTTACATTTACTATCTTTTTATGTTTATTTGCTGTGCAGACGACTGGGTTTCCAGTAAGAAGACGATGGATGTCCTCACGGACGAAGGCGAGGAGATGGCGCGAGCACTGGGTGCGGTAGAATACGTGGAGACCAGCGCTATCGAACAGTCGGGTTTTACCACGTGCTTCCATTCCGCAGTGGGTGACAATTATTATCAAGCGGCAATAGTTGTTTTGTTTAAATTTTATTTAAATTAGCTAATAAATATAGAATGGTGAATAGAGATGTTAAATAATCAGTCCTTAATAGGAGTATTCTTCTTTGCATTATATGATGTCCAAATACGGTACTGCTATTATAATAATAAGGCAATATTAATCACTAACTCCATCAGAATTTTGTTTAATTCCAGATCAGAGCAGCCCTTGACTCCAATCAGACTACAAATCATTCGATTGGTGTGTTCGAGTCACGTATACTTCCGCGTGCCAGCACTACGGGAGTGACGTCACAGACGTTCAAACCGCACCGCTCACCTTTACCAGCACGCGCGACGTCGAGTGTGATTTCTAGTAGTCTTCCACCTAAAGTGTCGTTAACCAAATTCATTAATAATTTTTCAGATTGGATTTAAAATTTACGTCAAATTATCGACCATTTTGAATTGCAAGGTGCTACCAGTTTGTTTAACACATTTATGCCTAGTGGACTATCCAGTATTTCTAAATTGGATCAATTTATTTCCAAAATTAGGGATGTCTAGAATATTTATTTCTATATTTAGAAAATTTCTTACCGAAAGTCCTTTAAGCAAACAGCGCAGACCCTGATGAGACGCCGCATCATGCGGCGTCTCATCTGGGTCTACGCTGTTTGCCAAGGCCTTTTTTTTAGACGCTAGGCATAAATGGGTTAAATANACATTGGCACGGATATACAAGTACTACTTCATTTTTACATTGGCACGGATATACAAGTACTACTTCATTTTTACATTGGCACGGATATACAAGTACTACTTCATTTTTACATTGGCACGGATATACAAGTACTACTTCATTTTTACATTGGCACGGATATACAAGTACTACTTCATTTTTACATTGGCACGGATATACAAGTACTACTTCATTTTTACATTGGCACGGATATACAAGTACTACTTCATTTTTACATTGGCACGGATATACAAGTACTACTTCATTTTTACATTGGCACGGATATACAAGTACTACTTCATTTTTACATTGGCACGGATATACAAGTACTACTTCATTTTTACATTGGCACGGATATACAAGTACTACTTCATTTTTACATTGGCACGGATATACAAGTACTACTTCATTTTTACATTGGCACGGATATACAAGTACTACTTCATTTTTACATTGGCACGGATATACAAGTACTACTTCATTTTTACATTGGCACGGATATACAAGTACTACTTCATTTTTACATTGGCACGGATATACAAGTACTACTTCATTTTTACATTGGCACGGATATACAAGTACTACTTCATTTTTACATTGGCACGGATATACAAGTACTACTTCATTTTTACATTGGCACGGATATACAAGTACTACTTCATTTTTACATTGGCACGGATATACAAGTACTACTTCATTTTTACATTGGCACGGATATACAAGTACTACTTCATTTTTACATTGGCACGGATATACAAGTACTACTTCATTTTTACATTGGCACGGATATACAAGTACTACTTCATTTTTACATTGGCACGGATATACAAGTACTACTTCATTTTTACATTGGCACGGATATACAAGTACTACTTCATTTTTACATTGGCACGGATATACAAGTACTACTTCATTTTTACATTGGCACGGATATACAAGTACTACTTCATTTTTACATTGGCACGGATATACAAGTACTACTTCATTTTTACATTGGCACGGATATACAAGTACTACTTCATTTTTACATTGGCACGGATATACAAGTACTACTTCATTTTTACATTGGCACGGATATACAAGTACTACTTCATTTTTACATTGGCACGGATATACAAGTACTACTTCATTTTTACATTGGCACGGATATACAAGTACTACTTCATTTTTACATTGGCACGGATATACAAGTACTACTTCATTTTTACATTGGCACGGATATACAAGTACTACTTCATTTTTACATTGGCACGGATATACAAGTACTACTTCATTTTTACATTGGCACGGATATACAAGTACTACTTCATTTTTACATTGGCACGGATATACAAGTACTACTTCATTTTTACATTGGCACGGATATACAAGTACTACTTCATTTTTACATTGGCACGGATATACAAGTACTACTTCATTTTTACATTGGCACGGATATACAAGTACTACTTCATTTTTACATTGGCACGGATATACAAGTACTACTTCATTTTTACATTGGCACGGATATACAAGTACTACTTCATTTTTACATTGGCACGGATATACAAGTACTACTTCATTTTTACATTGGCACGGATATACAAGTACTACTTCATTTTTACATTGGCACGGATATACAAGTACTACTTCATTTTTACATTGGCACGGATATACAAGTACTACTTCATTTTTACATTGGCACGGATATACAAGTACTACTTCATTTTTACATTGGCACGGATATACAAGTACTACTTCATTTTTACATTGGCACGGATATACAAGTACTACTTCATTTTTACATTGGCACGGATATACAAGTACTACTTCATTTTTACATTGGCACGGATATACAAGTACTACTTCATTTTTACATTGGCACGGATATACAAGTACTACTTCATTTTTACATTGGCACGGATATACAAGTACTACTTCATTTTTACATTGGCACGGATATACAAGTACTACTTCATTTTTACATTGGCACGGATATACAAGTACTACTTCATTTTTACATTGGCACGGATATACAAGTACTACTTCATTTTTACATTGGCACGGATATACAAGTACTACTTCATTTTTACATTGGCACGGATATACAAGTACTACTTCATTTTTACATTGGCACGGATATACAAGTACTACTTCATTTTTACATTGGCACGGATATACAAGTACTACTTCATTTTTACATTGGCACGGATATACAAGTACTACTTCATTTTTACATTGGCACGGATATACAAGTACTACTTCATTTTTACATTGGCACGGATATACAAGTACTACTTCATTTTTACATTGGCACGGATATACAAGTACTACTTCATTTTTACATTGGCACGGATATACAAGTACTACTTCATTTTTACATTGGCACGGATATACAAGTACTACTTCATTTTTACATTGGCACGGATATACAAGTACTACTTCATTTTTACATTGGCACGGATATACAAGTACTACTTCATTTTTACATTGGCACGGATATACAAGTACTACTTCATTTTTACATTGGCACGGATATACAAGTACTACTTCATTTTTACATTGGCACGGATATACAAGTACTACTTCATTTTTACATTGGCACGGATATACAAGTACTACTTCATTTTTACATTGGCACGGATATACATGAACTACATTTTTACTACATATGAGTAGTATCTGGGCATGCCTATATGAGCTTGCCCATAAAGGTCCCATATTCAATTTGGTTCAATACGGGTTAGCCCATATGGGTATCCATATACAGTCCACACGAGTTCAATATGAGCCAGTCCATATGGGCTAGACAATGAGTTGTAATGTTGATGCTGACATAACAGCTCATTCTTTCTCATGACGCAGGATATTCGTTTAAGAAGATAATTTCAATTTGTTACACATACAAGGGTATTCATCAGTACAAATAACTATATTTGTTTAACGGGAGACAATGACAAGATGTTCTAAGCTTATTGTAGGTAGGGTTATCTACCAGGTTCATGTTATTCAACATGGTTGGACAGTTCAGAGGGAAGCGTGTAACCCATTTTCTCTTTCAGAAAAAAACATTGCAAGGACCCGGATATACAGGCCGTTGACCATGGCAACCTTACCACGGTGAATCACTACAGCGGAAGTGACGTGCACATATATATGACGTCACTGAATTGCACGTGTGACGTGGGCTACGAGGCACAGTCGGGATTGACGGTCCAGCAGTCGTTATGTAGACAGAACACTACGTGGAGCGCCCTGAAGAACTACACGAGTAAGTGGTGGAAGTATCCGTACAGTGCGCGTAGTCGGTAACAAATTATTCGCTTACGAATAAATTATCCACTTAAATTAAATAAACTGTATTTTTTGAAAATATACCGAGTTGTAGTGTTGGTAAAGTCGTTAAATAGACTCCATTGAGCTAAAACAAATATGTACTTTTTCTCAAATTGATAAACGGATTGGATAATTGGAAATAATTTTCGTTTTGAAATTTGTACAAACAAATATGTGATGAAAGCGGGGTTCCTTGGTTGTATACATCTTGTATACTTGGGTGAATTAAAAATTATTAGCGTTTATTAGCGAAGACAATAGTATATTAACTTTCTTGCAGACTGCAGGCAATTTACAAGCCAATGATACTCATGCTCGCCTGTATGCAAATTATCCAAACAATCATCATTAATTGATGACAGCTATTTCCAAGAATTGACTAATACAAGACAGACGACTTTAAATGCGACTTTTACCAATTTCTATTAATTTTGTTAATGCAAAATATATATTGTCACTGAAAATCGAATATTCAAATCGTATTTTTAAATCCTAGTAAATTTAAATATACTGTATTCATATTCCTGTATTCCAGTCATTTCATGCCCATCGTTTAACGTCACCAACGGGAACGTGACGTTTACGTCACTGACGTACGGTAGCCAGGCGACGGTGGAGTGCGAGCAGGGATTCTGGGTGGAGAATGGCAAACCCCTGATGTCTGTCACGTGTCAGCACAACAAGACGAGGACGAAAAATTATGTTTGCACAGGCAATGCGCTTTCCATACATAAATACATTATAACGAAATGAAGAAACAATCCATAAAAAAAACAATATTATCTATCACGGACAACGACTCTTTATGCCAATTAAATCTTTAAATTGTAAATTATTTTTTCTAAGAATTCGGACAGTGGAAAATAACGTATATTAAGATGACATTCGGTGGTAAAATTAATTAAAGGTATTAAAAACAATTGCAGCCAACCATGTTCCGTTTGAAAGATAATTAATACTGCATTTCAGTCGACAACTTAAAGAAGAAACAACGTCGCTTCCTGATCAAAATCGGCACCATAAGGAACGCTTCCGGTTTGGATAAGGAAGTGACGGCCAGAGGACGCCTGGACTGCGCAACGAAGTGCGCAAACGACTACTATTGCAGGGGAGCTAACTTCCGCGATACTTCCGGTTCTAGTGGTGTCACGGGCACCTGTCGTTTATTTTTTAACGATTCGGACGGAAGTGACCTTTCAACCGACCCTGAGTGGAAGTATTTAGAAGTAATGTAAAATGCGGTTCGAACCAGTTACATTCCTTCTGTCCTGACAGAAGACTATTTTGAAGGCTTTTTAAGACTGTGCTTCTCATAAATCCATTTGTTTGGTTATTCTACATAAGAATACTTTGACGGCCATTGAAGACTCTTCTTCGCATAAACTCGCGTTTTATTTTAATTTACATTGAAGACTGTTATTGTTCTAAGAAGGTACATGTATTTACAAAAGAAGAGACATCTTGAGATATATGTACAAACGGTCCGCTATATGTTTCGTGCAATTTTAAAGATTTACATTGCGCCAGATTGATGCATCTATGGCTTTCTTGTGATTTGATTTAATATCGATGAATACTAAGTTGATTGTACCATCAAGTATGTAGCTGTTGTTATCTGGTT
Source organism: Dreissena rostriformis (assembly GCA_007657795.1). Classification (NCBI taxonomy): domain Eukaryota; kingdom Metazoa; phylum Mollusca; class Bivalvia; order Myida; family Dreissenidae; genus Dreissena; species Dreissena rostriformis. The sequence continues at coordinate 44,852 of VMBQ01001858.1, read as the reverse complement.
ATAATATCATCAGTTCTATGGAATGACTTTCAAAATACTTATAAAACATACCGTAGTGTTAATTGAAATAATATTTGATCAAAATCTGATCATCTGAGTACGCATAAGACTCATTGACAAATTTTTCAACGGCAATTCCTTTTGAACTTTAGAGCGTTTATGTCTTAGTCATCCATACAGCAAAGACGTAATAACATTCAACTGTTGTTTTTGTTTGCCACAGCTGGTATCAATATTTGCAAATTATTTACATATAAATGAAAACTCGAGACAAAAATTGGAATACGAGATAATAAGATAGCGCAAAGTACATCAATAAGTGAACACAAAATATATACACAATCCATTAGTGAATATATGCACAAATTGGAATACGAGATAATAAGATAGCACACAGTACATCAATAAGTGAACACAAAATATATACACAATCCTTTAGTGAATATATGCACAAATTGGAAAACGAGATAATAAGATAGCACACAGTATATCAATAAGTGAACACAAAATATAAACACAATCCATTAGTGAATATTTACAAGAAAATCTGTAAAATATGAATAAATTGGTAAAATATTAATATAATGGCAAACATTAATTACATGAAAAAAACATAGTGTTTTGTGTAATAAGAAACGTTTAACAATAAAAGATTGAAAATAAAGTGTCTTACTATTCTTAAAAGATGGATCATCAATGTGTCATCTTTACTGTCGTAGATTTCCTAAACACACTTAACAGATATTTCCGCTTTCGGTATCGCAAGGTTCTGGTCGTTAGTCAAGCTGCTGAAAAGAATCTTTTGGTGACGAATACACCGATTTCAATTCGTGTCTTATTCGTTTTAAGAGCTTTTAAGAGCTTTATCTTCGATTCTCTCTGTTAAATTATCATTCTCTTCTCTTTCTTAACAGCCATTTTCTTTCATTTCTTTTTTTGTAGTTGACCTTTTCCCTTTTCTCGTTCCATTGCATTCGTTATCGTCTTCGTTTTGCATTCGTTTGTTTTCAGTCTCTTGTCATCTTTTTACACAAACGTAAATGTTCAGGCCACACCCTGAAAAAGCCTGCTTGTTGTCTAATGACACTCTCTCAATTGTTTAGACCTAAATTTATAAATTAAATTATTTCATCCTTTTCAAATGCCGAAAACAAAGACTTCTGAAATCTGAACAGCTTTCATGTTTCACAACACTAGTTTTTGTCACTTTTAATCGGGCGGATGCTTTGGTGCTGATGGCGTTCTGAGTTCTGTGTTTCGTTGCCAGATGCGACGTCATCATACCGGTGGTATTCTGTATTTGCCTGGTTATTTCCGGGGTTATTTCCAATTGTAGCATATTCACCTTCGTTTCTTGGCCTGAAATGGACGTTGGTAAAACTAGTCATTTGTTTTGCATATAAACTAAAGGCGGGTTTTTATATAAGTAATATGTGCGGAAATGCAATTCGTATAGAACTTTCAGAATCACACTAAATTTAACATGTGTTTACTCAGCAGTGTTTTTTTTAAGTAAATGCAATCCCTCTGTGAAACACACTATAAATGAAGCCGAACTTGACGTCATTAAAATACTAATGTCAGATTACTTCAAAACGTAATGTTTCTTTGCAATTTCATCGTTGTAACATTTGTACAATAAAAAAATAAAAGAACATTTTTGAACTTGTAAAATGTAAATCGTGATAACTTAAAGTTGTATTTACCCATTCGCAATTTCGTAGTGGTGGGCACTCTCTGAAATTAAAACAAAATACATGTGTTGATCTTTTAAGAAAACATACACCATACAACACACTCATAGGCAATATGCAACACGAAGTACGTTTGGTACACGATAACAACGTCTTACACCTTAAGGTCGGTAAATCGCTTAATTGTTATTAAGCACGCACACACAAATTCATAAGGGCAGTAAATACACCAGACAAAAATGAGACTAAACAAAAACATAAACTTGATAATGTACATTTTGTATTGGTACACGCATGTCAATTGATCCACATGTATCTGGCATACTGATATATTCTGGCTATGCCCAAATGGTTGATTTCTTTTATTTGCCAATTGATTTTGAATTGTGACCTTCGACATTTTGGCCTGGATCTTGATCATGACTTCTTGCAAAGAATTCGAAAATCATCTAAGCTTAGGCAAGCTATATATTCCGGAAACTGCAAATTTCGGAGACGTACTGTAACCAGTCGGCCCGATTAAATGAAGTTAATTGGACGTTCCTTACGCACGCATAGTTTACGGTACAAAAAAGAATCGAGTATATTTACCTGATGTTTGCTTGTATCGCCTGTGAAGCAATAACCATGTTCCCACAATTCCCAGAGCGATACCAAT
>VMBQ01001858.1:0-40000 GCA_007657795.1 Dreissena rostriformis | reverse complement strand
CAATTGCATCATGTATCTGTAGCTACAGTTGTACAGACTGGGTTTATGGGTTTCAAACAAAGTTTTAGTAGTTCAATGGTAATTTACAAGACGATAACGATGAATAAGAACAAGAATGTTTTCAACGACGTCTGAATTTAATCTTCGACTGTTCATCAATGATAGAATAATAACCTCGCATTTGGAAAGCACACGATACCATGACTTTCATTCAGATTTCTTTTGCGTAGCAATAAATTGCACACCGGCTACTGTTCGGTAAACAATAAAGTTAGGCGCTACGCCCGTGTCCGGACCATGTCGGCAGTTTTGCGTATTTGGGTATATCATTCGCTTGATGTTAGCTAGTACACTGTTGTTTGTTCAAGATTAACTACATTGCTTGGTGACAAAGCTTAAGCCCTTATATTAAAAAAAAATGATTATCTTCCAGTATATTTACAGACATTAAATAGTCTTTGAGATAACAAATCCCATCAAACAAACATATGTAGGAAAATTGTTTTAAAACTCATTAATAATTCATTTTATTGTATGAAAATATATACATATAATTTTCGTTATAATTTATATTTAGTGTGTATTCCTTGTGGACATATTGCAAGCCGTATTATTTAAGCGTCTAACCAACGCTTTGAAATACTAATTGTATGTTGCAATAATGATACACATTCAACATATTCAAACTATATTTTGGTTAAAACAATCTGTTTTTACAGTTGGTCTCGTAAGCATAATCGATCCACAATTACGTTGTTTAATTTTAGCAAATACGTACATGTTTGGTATTGTATCAATGGTAAAATCCATGCAAGTTGATACATATTCACAAACATTTTGGTTTTGTTACCAACAGTAAGTTTATTATCACACAGTTTAAGAGTATGCAATAATGCGAATGATGAAGACGTGTACAACAAGCACTTATGAATTAGAAAGTCTTAAAGGGGCTAACCTGTGTCAACTTTAACATGAACACCAAACGAAAAAACAGTTGTATTAGTATACAGCAATCTTAACAATTGTAACATTCTCGTAAAGAACAACATTTCGGAAGTTTGTATGATATGACTTGATATGAATTATGTGACATAATTGCAAAAACAGATCCGCATAGGGCATTCTTTATTTGACACATACAGGTTTGGTTCCCGGATGACAATCGTTAGTGCACGGAAGCTTTCCGATATCTATGGTTGAACTAGAAATGCGGCGCTTGATTTGAAGTACATGTATGCATTGAGTGTATCGCATGCGATTTTCTGAATGTTGACATTGTAAACTGTGTTCCAATCTCCGCAGATTAGTTTTGACATTTGTAATCATATAGGGTCCAACCTTAGCACCGGATCTATTGGTTGGCAGTCATATTCGACTAGAATGTCATATTTTAATACAAAACACGCAACAGTTTCTCGGAAATTGAAGCGTAATGAAAGATCAAATTATTATAAAATACTTATTTATTTCTAGACGCACTTGTATTAATGATGTATATAGTAGGTTACTGCTAGAAGTGCACAACAAAAGAGGAAAAAGGCGTTGTTTATTACGGCTTGCTGTCTGTAGAATACTTGTATTTTAAGTCTTTTGCAACATAGTTTTGAATAAAACTCATTATTTCACCATTTTATTCCAACAAACAAGCTGCCAAAACTTCATGTTTGCTATCCAGCAGTCATGTTTACGATGCTTAAGCTTGTGAACACTAAAGGCCAAATGTATTGCCCAGTCGGCATGAATCCTGGTCGTTTGTGCCAATAATGTATCGGCTGAGTTTAAAACTGAGTCTCGGCTTAGTTCGTAGAGTCAAAATCTAGTTCATTAGGTCAAATTTAAGAAAAAGCTTGTGAACAGTCTACAGGCCACATGTTTGCTAGTTTTTACGAAACTTGGTCAGAACATTTGTCTGAATGATATCTCGGCCGAGGTTGAAACTGGGTTACGTGGGATCAAAAACTAGATCACTAGGTCAATTATAATTAAATTTTTGTTAATATAATGGAGGTCAAATGTCCCAAGGGTATCTCGGTCGAGTTTGAAACTAGGTCACATGGGGTCAAACCCTAGACCACCAGGACACCTGAACAAAGTCAAGAAAATGTCTATGAACACTTTAGAGGCAACCGTTATTGTCTAATCTTCATAACAAAAATCAGAACTTTTGTCTCTATGCTATCTCATATTAGTTGGAAACAAGATCATTTGACTTAAAAAAACTAACTTAAAGGTAAATAAGTCATTCAAGAAAAAGCTTGTGAAAATTATAGAATTCACGTTTGTTTTGAAATCTTCATGAAACATGCTCTAAACATTTGTTGTAATGATTTCTCAAACGAATGACATATGTTTCCTTTCCATTGAAAAACATGGCCGCTGTGTTCAGTTTTTCAAAATCAAGCTAAAGTAAAACCATTTTAGCACTCAAGAAGTCAAATGTTTTGACCACTCATTGTGAAATGTTCTCAGAATATTAAAAATAGTATAAATATCTGATTTGAGTTCGAAAACGATAAGTTTTTTAACTGACAGTCAAATGTTAGGGCAGTTTTCCTTAGAAGTCTATTGTGAAACCTTTAGAACACTGCCTGCTCAGAACAATTAAGTTATTTTGGGTTTCAGATGAGCACATTGTGGCCTTTGGCCTTCTTGTAGTATGTTAATATGTACCCTCTGCTGAAAGGCGTAGGACGTTTTGCTGAGTTTTATATTCCAAGCCATGTCTTAACACTTCAACCAGAACTTGAGAACTGTGAATGTTCTTCTTGAAAAAGAAGATTATACACGGCTGGTCTGTTGATAATGAGAAGTGTTCAAGAAAAAATAAGTATTGTCGGAAGCACATTCAAAACAAAAATAAAAATAGCATTGTGACTATGTACTTGAATAAGTATTTTTCTTTTATCTTATTGAACCCTGTTCGGTTTAAGAGGTTTTTTTTCAAGATTTCCTGTGTACTCTTATTATTGTGACACAATTTGAAAGTCTCAACTTGACTGATATATATATTTTAGTCATATGCTTTCATAACACATCGACCGACCAACCTCCGCCCCCTTAATAACAAGACGTACTCGCATATCACTGCAAACACTTTTTTCATCAGTATATTTCAATGCGTGTAATGTCTCGATATAAAAAGTTTATGCGTTTTCGCCCTATTAATTTGGCTTATAAGTTCACATTGCTTCAACTAACAGCAGCATTTCAGTTGCCTTTAAAGGGACATATTTATAGTATTTTTCTTAAATGTATTTATTTATTAAAACAAGTCAAGTTCCCTCTCTTTCGGTAGATATTTATCTAGTAACCATGTTATTACCAATCCCTTTTTATTTCAAGGTAGTCAAAGGACATTCTATTCTGCATAATTTTGGTTAGTGTAAGGATACATTGTTCGAATGCAATTTACGTTACAGTAAATCAGGCTTTATGTTTAACTAATAAGCCTCATTAAATATTTTGACCGATTCAATTTGTGATAAATCATCTTACATTGATGATTGTTTTTGTACCCGTGTTTCATAAGTATAATCAAAGTTCCTCCGTTCGTTTCAGTACAACAATCACGTCCTATTTCTTTTGATAGTTTTGGATGCGAGGTCTCAATTTCGCATGTTCAGGGCCCGAATTCACAAAGCTCCCTATGGACGACTTAGTGAGCTTGATACATTTTGATACATTTCATAACATTCCTGTTTCGTGTTTGGGTCTTATTACATTAAAAAATCTCAAACAAGTACACTATGCTAACATATTTAATATTTTAATTATTATGATAACGTAAAGCATATGATTATACATATAAAATTTGGTTTGAACATTTCAACAAGTAAACTTAAGTTAAGATTTCACTTAGGAGATTTAAAAATACGGGTCCTGGTGTCGCACCAAACACTCTGAAATAATAAATCTTAGTAAGAGAGCTTCATACTGTCACGATTTGCGTCGTATGTAGAAGTACCGATAAGCGTTTTGATGAGCAATTTACCGGTTTCACTTAACATTCGTTTTAGAAAAGTCACAATAATATCGAAAGATAAGTAAAGAATCCGGTGATGAAGTGTCTAAAAAGGATACTGTTGAACATTACGTCCGCCGTAGATCAACGATTGGTTTATCAGGATAGTCATGACAAAATGAAAACTCATTTGGGAGATATCAATAAGTACATTTAACTTTACAACAATTAAGACTAGGATATGGTTTATCCGTTACGTTAACAGCAATGAGAATACGTAATTTCGCGTACGTGCAGCGAAGGATGATGATAAGAGTGCAATCAAGAATGCTGTTCTTACAAATTCAATAAATTTAAGTACATTTTCCGTATGTCAAACAGGATTCTGTTCGCTTATTTCCCTATAGCCACAAAGAACAAAATGAGCGTTGTAAACCTACGCAGAAACAACGCAAAAGGAAGACACAAACCTGAGCACAGCACGACACAATATAGTTCTTATTTCAGTTAAACAATGTTGGTCCAACAATGTTCGAACCGAAACGAAATATGTTTTTAATTATGATATTATAATCGATGAAAGAGCAACTGATTTTCCATGCGATGCGTGATTATAAAATAGCTGGTTCAGGGTAACTTCGAGGTTTAATTACGGACCGATATATATATATGGAGGCGAGTTGCCAAAATTCCAGTCATGCTGATCTGTGTTAAACATATTGTTTCCGGGTGAAAAACATATGTGTTTCTTCTTTTGTAAANTTTGATTTTGGTATAATCCACTTTTCTTTGCTGGATGAAGAGAACATGTTCTTACATAACGCAGCCTCAGGCGCGGAAGATCTCATAAACTTCGAAATACAAACACATGGTGTCATTTGCGAGTGCGCAGGACGGGTTCGAGCTACGCTGGCCATGGCATAAGACCCGTTTTCATATGTTATACGTGTTTGTTATTAGCTTGTTCTCCCAGACTCTCTTTGCAACATATTTAAGTTGGACAAAGCTCTTTCCAAAAAATGTCAAAAAGTCAGGGCTGTGACCAGTACTTACGGCGCCCGAACCGGCAACTTTAGACATAAATCTTCAATGTGTGTGTGTGGGGGGGGGAATAGACGTGGGCGGTGAAATACACAGCCGAATCAGTCAATCCAAGAAAGGGTTCACTAAACCTTACCACAAAATAAAAAATAAAAATCCTGACTTTGGCCTCTATACCGGGGAAGTATCATGGTGTGACTATCTTTGGTTAAGTTCTGGCAAGTGAAGGTGACATATTTCAGACTCAAATGACCCCCATGATATGGGCATCGGTTGAAAGCTTAAAGCATCCCGCGTATGGCGCAGAAAGAATGTTGAGGATCGAACTTTCCGTTCAAGAGTCATGGCCCTTTGCGCACCAACCGTTAAGTCTAAGTGTGGATTCTTGTTTGCGTCGGTACTCCGTAGTTTTGATACCTAGACCCCTTATTTTTGGTATTAAGATGCAGGGCATCTTAAATTATTTTATTTCAAGGTCACTTCATTTAAACGACACTTAAATGCATTAAGCCCTGTTTTCGTTCTGTTCTTTTCTGTACAAACTTATCGCGCTCAGTCCTTTGATTTCTCAAGGGAGACAACTTTGCTTGCATGTAATTCGATCGATATAATGGATGGCCGTTAAAAAAAAATCTTAAGTTTTCTTTTCTTCAGTACGACTAAGTATAAATTGTCATGTTGACAAGGCTGGATTTTTGGCAACCAATAGCCTCCATATATACAGACTTAAAAGCTATTGTAAAACTATCAAATGTATAACTAAACCACAAACTTTTAACCCACACATACATTTTACGAACATTTTTGGCGTAACCCGATGTTTTATTTCCGTTGCGTTACCATATCAGCAAAATAAGAACTGAAAATGAAAACAGAGACAAATCATAATAAGCTTAACACTTGTGAACCGCTAGCTTGAACAGAATATAAGAAGAGCATAAGCGTGTATATAAAACGTAAAACGATCAAGCTTTCGCGATGAACAATATGATAGTCAATTTTTCTTAACTGCATCATACCAATATTGCAAAAATGTTAGATCTACCACTTTTGCGTATGTCTTAAAGGGGCACATCGACGTATTTCCCGATAAATATGCGATTTTTTTACAATAATGCATATATCCTATTTTCAAGCAGATATTCATGAAGACGCAATCTTTTATTGGTGAAAGCGTTAAGAAATAACAAAATAATACAACAACATAAAGATAATATTATTTCTGAACATACAATACCGTATGAACCGTCGATATGCCCCTTTATCAGGTTCACAATTCAGCTGCATATTACAGTGTCTAAATTAGTGAGATTTACGCAATTACATTTATTTAAGTGTTGCTTTTTTTACAAGACGTCATTATTGTCCTTCCTTTATCAATGCATCGTATATAACACAAAATAATAGTAACCTATTTACGCAACATTCTCTCCTCCACATTTACACGGATTCAGTAAAATAGCACGTGTACATCTTTGAACGATCATCGAGTGACTAGCTTAATACTATGAGCATATTCAAATGCAGCCACTGCATGCCAAATATAGCTCATCGTAAAGTAAGACAGAAAGGAGATAACCATTCTTCTACAGTAGGCCTTTTTCCTCAACAATTTTATCCTCAACATACGTAAATGTTCGTGGGCGTTCAATAAAGAAATACATCTACATACTTTCACAAACTCATCCTGCTTAGCGGTCTATCGAATGCATGCAAAATACGGTTTACTTCTGGCTCCTCATATATTAGAACAATAAACAAGAGACAATAATCGCTCCATAGGGAGCATGTGTCTGTTTCTGATAAATATTAGAAGAGAGAACGCGTCCTACAGCCAATATTCTTGCGGTTTGCGCTTGTAGTTAGTAACCATAGTTGGTGCACCGCAATGGGATACAAGAGTGTATTGTTTGGAATTCTGTTGATAGTATATTATATACAAAATGGTAAATGTATTGTCCAGGATATTGTAAAGAGTTAACATTGACTGAAAAGAAATTGTATGGTTCTTTTGATAGTATTTAAAAAATAAATACAATCAATATATATAGGGAATTCGACCTAAATGTGTGGTAATATACGTATTCGGGGGAAAAGTCATTGGTTAAAGCATAATTTGTTTGGATTATTTGTATCAACGTTATCTGTCGTCAAAGTTTTTTTTATACAAATCGTTTTAATATTTCAATTCATTTTATAGTTCTGTTGTTAACGAAGAGCATGTGCTAAGGTTAATTTGCAATTTTTAAATTGATCAGATGCCAGCTATTTTGAAGTGTGATTAAATAAATGCGTTTTCAGAGATACTTAATTATATTAGTTTTAACCCACTATAAAACCAGCATTGGAAATGAAACACACGAAATTTTCGAACGTAATTTTTACATTAACTGGACATTATGTGATCAACTGACAAAATGTGAAGGTGTTGTGTCGTGTATTGTAGCATCGTGACATATTGCGTGTCGTATGAATAGATATCGTTGAGGGAAATTAAAAATGGCATATATTGTGCCACAATTTTTTTTAATAAAGAGCAGTTTATATCTCGTTAAATCTATGTTACCAGACCACAGCTTGCGTCAAAAAATTTGCAATTGCTATAAGGAACACTGATTGTGTATGTGTTATCTTTATTTTACTAAAACTGAGCGTTTTAGGGGCTTAAACTTTTCCAATCCAGTACTGACGCTGGAATGCTACCGGTGCAATAGCCTGACGGACGCCGCCTGTGGCACCGACTGGGAACTCTCCGAAGCCGACGCCGACAGGTTCAAAGTTGAGTGCGCCCCGAAAGCGGTCGCCTGCGAAAAAACCGTCAGCGAATGGCCAGGTAAATATCCCTGTGTATTTTAGATCAGACGGATAGTTGATAGTTATTTCAGACGTGACTTATTGTACAAATTTTGCATTCATTCAACAATTATCATTTGCTCGGTTCATGTCTTTTAACCGCTTTTTTTAATTTATTAAATGTATCTGAATAGAAATTTAGAACCAATTTTCTAATTGAACGCCAGTGTTTTCTGTTTACAGATACAAGATAAAATGTAACTTATTTCAGCAATAAGCAATACTTACGTGTTTACAACATGTTCATGTTAAATGATCACAACCAGGTTTAGCCAGTGACTCAATGAATTTAATGAATGTGAGGAATGTCCTCAGTTTTACCAAAGGAGCTTTGCGAATTAGGGTCCTGGATTCAATAGCTTAGACTTTGCCCGACATGCCAGTCAGCACTTTATTATCATCTTCAGCAACCATTCTTCTATCATAAATTGGCGTTAGACTATTTGTTTTAATATACTAATGTACTATCATTGTATTTCTGAACAGCTCATGCATATACTGAAAAGTTTAACTTGTGAATGTGTTTACATTTGTTTGTCATTAGGAATCGTATGTATGTAGGAAAACGTTGACTTACTCTTAAAATGGGTATGAATACATAATGTCGTTAAAATTGTATGTATTGTAAAGAAGTGGAGAACTTACGATCGAAACACACTCATGCTTATCAATTATTTAGAACTCACAATAAACACGTTTTCCAATAAACGCAGACTTGCTAAAACATTCAATATCTACGCCAAAGGAATATTATTACATACAAACATGTATTTATAGCATGATTGTGTGTATACTTCCATTAATCTACGTCAAAGCTCCAGTCTAGCATATTTAGACGGCTTCGTCACAAGTAATACATCTTTCCCGGATATATTTCTGGCATGCTTTAAACCGACTGTTGCACAAGTATGGAGTAAAAAAGGTGTGTCAAAAATAACAATATTTAAACAACTTTATGTATCAAATGTCTGAACCAACACGTGTGTCCGCTATACAATAGAAAGATAGAAAGCTAACTAGAAAGAAAGCTGATGTTAACATATATTACTTACATATGTGTGATTGTACAATTACAATTATAATAATTGCTGTATTTATGTGTATACACATTCCGTCATTTTTTTCAAAACTTAGGCGTGTCTGCAAGAGTAGCAGTTGCGCCACTGACCCATATTAAATAAATTCATGTGACGTCACAGACACAGAGCTTGTCACTTGCAATTTTTTTCCTTGTACACCCACGCGGCGTTAGGGGTGTTTAAGAGCCGATCTCCCATGCAAAGCCGAAATTGGATGTCTTTCAGAAAGTAGTGTTTTATTGGCTTTATAATGAGATGCCGAATATATATATATAATATATGAAAAGTACGTGTATGTTTTTTTTTCTTTCAGCCAGAGGTGATGAACACGTCTATCGAGACTGCTTTGAGCGCCATTACTCCGAGGACTGGATTCCAGAAGGATGTCAGATGGACGAAATCAGAGGAGGTGAGATCTGCCGTTGCACCGAACGTCTATGCAACACAAGCAGGCGGATTCGCGCAGACGCCATGGTTGGATTATTGGTTCCATCAAGCGTCGCCATGTTGACACTTTTAAGGGTGTAAGATTAAGTCAACCCGTGCGGTTTTCCTCAATTAAGAGATATATATTATTTTAAAAGTCAGAGACCCTGGCCCGTATTCACCAAATAATTCTTAGACTTAAGTCTCAGAATAAAGAATAGTCTTTAAATTAGAATATTCAAGAATTGCTTTCATTTTAAGTCAAACTTGGCATTAACTGCCTTAATGTACATTATTCTTCATTAAGAACATTATGTTAAGGATATTATCACCAGTGGTAGCCTGTACATGTATATATTGAAACGCTGGACGTATTTTTCATGGTTCTAAGTCAATTCTTTATTCTTAAGTCTAAGAATTGATTGGTGAATACGGGCCCCGATCAGCGTTCGGTTAACACTGCCAGTAAGCCTTTCTGAAGGTCAAGTGTAACTTCAGCCATCGGCTTTCAGCAGTTATACGATTGCTATTCGTAACTTGCAAGCGTCAGTAAAAGATAATCGCATAATTGCTTTTATATGGGGGTGGGTAAAAAAAAAAATTACATAAATAATGGGTTTGCTTGACAATCAGATTTATAATTGTTGGTCAAACAAGCACGCTATTTACAATCGTGCGCTGTATGCAAGGCTGTTATGCTATACTAACAATTGTCGCATTGCTCAATGTTCAATCAACCCTTGTTTTGTTGTAGCACATATCTTTTTTAACAGGAAAACAAATGCTTCACTTTGTTATCGCGGCTGTCAAGAAAAAAAAATCATTTAAGATGCGCTCGTTAAAAATGTAATACAAGTTGTATTATGGCGCTTATAATCAAGTATGCCTATGCTATTATCTTTGTTCGAGCTAAATTCAATAAAATAGAAGTGACATACTATTATTAATTCACAAGCGTATTTTAGTCAACATATTCCTTCAGTCGCCAATATCCGGGTTGTGAATAATTCACTGTATTTTACCATGTTGTACATAAACGCTTCTGTATACATTCACAGGCTGTTGTTCACAATTTGTGCATTGTTTGCTCAACTAACAAATTTACACCGTTGTTATAAGTTTTATAACACATTTCACGTTTGTTTTTATAAAATAAACAGTGTCGTGCTACAATTAATAATTTCAGACGTTAGTTATTATCTTCACTTTCGGGGGTCATACAGTCGCCACTCTGTCCTTACGTCCCTCGTCTGAATTGTATTTCTAACTACCATTCAGTTTGTTTGAGTGCTTACATGTTATTCTTTAATTGTTCAGTCTTTCCGCCCAATCCGCCCGTAATTTCGTTACCACACCAGCTCTTAGAAATACACCCATTTATGCCAAGTGGACTTTCCCATCCTTCAAAATTGGATCAATTTATTTCCAAAATAAGGGATGTCTAGTATATTTATTACTATATTTAGAGTATTTCTTACAGAAATTCCTTTAAGAAAACAGCGCAGACCCTGATGAGACGCCGCATCATGTGGCGTCTCATCTGGGTCTACGCTGTTTCCCAAGGCTTTTTTTTAGACGCTAGGCATAAATAGGTTAAACTGTGTTAGACTGACAATACGCTTGCGACACGCTATGGTAACTGGTGATAATACTATAACACACAGGTGATAAGCTGGAAAACAATACGGTAAAAAACAACTGAAAACCCATTGGAGTTACACTGACAATGTACCAAATGTTCGTAAGGGTTATAACGAAGCTCCGTCTGTCAATATGAAAGTCAGAATGACAATTATGCTCGAACTCCTGTTACATAGAAACCATTGTGCATTAAAATATGCTCGAGAAAACCCGTTGATGAGCGCAAGTTTTCGGCTTTACCAAGTCCAAGAAAATGCCGGTAGACTTAATAATATATATAACGGACAACTGTTCATGGACCGAAATTATTGCTCAAAATTTCGAATTACCGCCTGATCCTGTTATTCAAAATTCACTGTACCAAAAATTATGTTTTAAAGGTATGCAATATACCGTCGTTGTTGCGACATATAGTGACAGTACAGTTGTTTGGACATCCGGCGTTAAATGTGACATTAAGAGTCATTCTTGCGACATTCAACTTCACGTGCGACATTAAGCGTCGGTGCGACATTGAACGTTGCTGCAACGTCTTTAATGACTTATCACAACAGACACTTTTCGGTAAGATTGTGTTGACGATAAGATATATGACGTCAGTGGCCTCTCATATGCGAATACAAGGAAAAGACAACGCAAGAATTACAGGTGGATAATGTTCATTGTGGTTAGTTTTCTATGTCAACCTACTATTTTACATAATAAATGACTTATCACGATAGACACTGTTCAAAAAGATTATAGTGGCGACTAGATATATGACGTCAGTGACGTCACATATGTGAGTGCAAAACAAGGACAACGCACGAAAAACACATAGATATTGTTCATTATCATTTATTTTCTATGTCCGCATATATACAAAAAGTTTTATTTTGAATTGATGTCTTTTATATCTAATTTTACAAAAACAAATGCATACGAAATATGACACAACTGACGAAACGAGAGTAATAAAGTAAAAGTAAAAGCATTTATAAAATGAATCGCCAACTTCGGAAAAAGCGTGTTACTGTACATTTATATTCGTAAAGAACATCGGCCATTGTCGGGTTTTTAGTTTTTAATTTGTATTGTTATGCACAAATAATAAGTTTTTTGCAAATTGTGCACAACGATCAATCAGATTTGTACATTTCAGATATTTGAAACAAGAATATAATGTTACAAATTTGTGTGTATTTATTTCAAATTTATGTAAAATTAAATGTTTTACTGCAGCATCAATTGATGGAAGCAGTTAATCAATCGACGCTATATAGGTAATACATCTAGAGGCAACATAATACATGTACATGTATAATAATGTAATATGGTAATTATGTACAGTGCTTACGAAATATATTGATACAAACAAATTATCGTAACCATATTGAACATAACAACAAACATTTCGTTACAAGACAACATAAACTGGACGAATATGTAGGTTTTCGCGTAAATATCAGTTAATGTATTGACAAAAAAGAATTTTTGATGTACATTTAGAACTGTTCATGCAGCTGATACATGTTGAACTTAAATGAAACCGTCTTTGGCTAACTGTAAGTGCATCAACTTGTTCAAATTGCATGTTTATAAATCCGTTATACAAATGTATGTCATTTTATACTTAGTGAAACATATATTATATTATACATTTTTGTGCTTAGCTGAAAACGGCGTTTTATCTATAGGGCAAACGCGAAAAATATTTTGGTGTGTCATTGCCTACCAATCAAATGAAAGTGTCCCTATTCAAAATATTTTGTGATGTATTTTTTTTTTAAATCAGGATTAATGAATTTTTGTCATTGACCGTAGGGTTATTTAATGAACTAAATCGAATTGACACCTGCGTAGTTTGGTCGTATAGAAATTAAATTGTCTTATGTGTCAAAAACCTACCTACCCATTATCAACAACAACCCTGGAGAGACAATCGCAAATAAACACGTTTATACTTGGAATGAGCTGATATTTGTAATACGCTCGCTACATTTAACAAATAGATTAGGTAACCTATTGAGTTTTCGGCATGGATATTGCTTCGTATACAGTCTTTTTCTTTCAGACATAAAACGTAATTTTCTCGACAACTATTTACCAACTACATAAACAACTTTAAAACACAACATATAGTCCAACAAGGGAAGTAATACTGCCGCGACTAAAACCCACTGTGGTTGTACGAGTTGTCCCCCGTTGCATTTGTCAGTAGTGCAGTAGCAGACGTGAGAAGAGAACATTTTCTCGCATTCTGACGGAGCGTAGCCTTCCTTTCCGGGTGAGGTCCAACATGACCTCGATACCACCACGCCACCTACAGGGAAAATGGAGAAACGTTTAACCTTAAATGAACTTGTTCACAAATGTCCGCATTTTCTAAAAAAAATGATATAAAATATATGAACTATTTATAAATATTAGTATATTTTAACAAACTACCAAGAAAAAAGTTGAATATTTATTATTTTTATCGCCATTTTGCAAATCCAGGAACAAGTCTCTTTAATAGATAGGTTCGTGTCTTTTGTTTGAAAAAAAATATATATGTGATTTGTCAACTACGTGTCATCATCGTCGACATCGCAATCAGAATTAGTCAATAGCAGCAGAAGTACAATCATTATCAACAACAGCAGCGTGCGTTTCATTATCATCATTAATCATTATCCTCATAATAATTACATTGATAATAATCATCATCATTATAATCATCATCATCATCATCATCCTCAACTTAATCATCGTCATAATCATCATATTCACCATAGACAACTCGCATCAAAACATTTCACATTAAATACAAGCCAAAGGTAAAATAAATACATATCGCAATCATAAGTGCTTCGGATTAATTCTTTACAAGAGATATTTATGCTTTGTATATATCACATAAATAATTAACAACAGCTTTTGTTTTAAATATATTTACAGTAAGGACGCCAATTACGGAATACTAATTACATTTCGTCTGATTTATTTATTTAACAAACTTTTTTGAGTTAAACTCGATTATGAATAGAAACAGTTTTTCTTGCTTTTTCCTATGCAATACACTTTTATTATTTAAGCGCGGCTATATTATGAGAACAATACTTGAACCAACTAGGCAAACTAAACATATTTTGGATTTGACATATTACAATAGACGTACGTGTCTGTGTCCCTAAAATATACTGATTAAACTCTGTATACAAAGAAATGTCGGTGAATACCCTATTTGGTTTCACATTTCCAAGTGTTAAGTGTTCAAGATCAGGATCAAAATGAAAAGAATTAAAACATACCTGTAAAACCAAGGAGCAAAGTAACAGCAAAGAAATTAATATACAATTAATTCTATATTTTACAATAAGAAGTTCTGAATCCACTGGCATAAAATGATGCCGCAAATAAACTAAGATTGCGAATCGACGTCATAATCACAATAAATTAGTATAAACTATTGATAAAAATGTAAGATTATAATTGTTAATCATAGGCTATATTAATTGTATAGACTATTTGAACTCATTATCTAATGCTGTCGACCATTTTTGACAATTTTGTAGCGAATATATTAGAATATAAAACTTACACTAAACTTGCAATTACTCTATCAACCTTCCAAACATAATCTGTTTTTGTTACAGTATAAGTCTAGAAGTTTAATTTTACGGAAAGAAAGAATTTTAAATAATTATGACGTCATAAAAATTCGCACCAGTTGTTATCCCCTGTAAGCTGTCCCTATACTCGAGCTTCTGGCAGGCAGTCGCTTCTGGTTCGCATTCGACCCAGCCCTCGTCACTTCCGATCCACGTAGTACCGCACGCCTTGTCCTTGAGATTTATGCATTCGAAGCATTTCAGCGCTTGCCCTGAAACGGAAAATAACCTGCTGAGACTTACGGTGAAAACATGGGAGACTCGTAATCCAGATCGTCCTTAAGATACAGTTTGAGATTGTTCCTGAGAGTCGGGCACCTGTATGATGTTCTCCTGAAAGGGAGGTTATATTTTGAGACAATGGTAGAACGGGGGAGACAATGCCGTTATGTTCCACTCTACCCTTTAAATGGAGATAATTTGGTTATACTTCGGGTATAAACAGAAGAGGCAATAAAGAAGTTGTTCGTCAATCAATTTGTTCCGAGCCTTTCCTTGTCGTTCGTCTGTCCGTTTGTTTTGTTTTCATTTTTTTTCTTTCAAATTTATCTTTAAAAGATCGACAAGAACACTCACTACAATCACACAGTAAAACTACTGAAGCGACTTCAAGTCGGTACCCTTTTTGACCAACAGGAAAAAGGCTTTTGCGAAAGACTGCACAATGTGCATACTTAAATCAGATTCTTTGACTGCTATACAGTGATTAATATATCGTGGAAATTGAAACCTTTTGCAGGGTATGTGTGTTATTGATTTTAAATCGAAATGTCCATGCCTTATGCGAGCGGCTTTGACAATTGCATTACAAGGGTCCGGTAAACAGAACTATTTCCACGTCACTCTAGATAGGATATTCAAAATGTGACTTGTGCTACTTGAATCCCTAGCAACGATGGCCATTTGGTAGATATCGTACTCGTACTTAATATTGTCAAATGTTCCATTCTCTATTTTTGAAGCAAAAGGTTGTATTAAGTTCAAAGCCGACATCTTATTGGACAAGGTTAAGAACTAAAGCAAGTGTAGGCCACATAAAGATACATCTGTTCGTCAGTCCAATAATCGATATGCTACCAAAAAGAGACGCCATTTAATATGGCACGATACGTGATAAAGAACGCAATCATAAAGGGACATTGTCACAGATTTTTGGACATTTTCTGATGTTTTAAATTTAATACGTTTACTAGACAGATTTAAGCGTTTGAACTATAATATTTTAAGAGAAAACCATTTTTTAAAAAGTTTCTCTCGACGGGATTCAAACCCTGGTCAGCATGATATAACGGCTCACGCGTCAACCAGTCGGCCATTAATTATGTGCGTGACGATTATTGCACAGAAAACGCTTTGAAAAACAAGACAACCGTATAATAATGTTTCTGTTCTAATCGTATAACATATAGGTCGATTTACTACAGAGGCATCATAAGCTATTGCGTATGCAGAAACCATGCGACAAGTAATTATCTAATCGTTTTTATTTTGCACCGATTTCAGTGCGTTTGTTTAGATGTATTTGGGTCGTTAAGACGACCATTAGACACCATTTCTGCCGTTTTGTATTTTTTGACAATATTTTAAAAATGACTCTCTTACTGACTTTAAATAAACTTGTTCACCCGTGGTCAGGTGACGGTACTGGCATATAGAATGTGTACTGTAATCAATGTCCACCTACATGATTCCGCTCTGCTCTTGTCATCCGACACAAGTAACTGGCTAAATTTGCACTAAAAGTGATCAATATTATAAATGACGCCGCGGAAACATCTGAGATTGGATCCAATACCACGCAGGACAGACATGGTGAACAATTGATCGCAGAAAGGCGATAGAAACACGTTAATACCGACACGACGAGACAATGATGAATATCTCGTTCGTGTGCATAAATGAGCGTCCTTAACAACGAAACGTAACATAATTTAGTTTGTAGTTGTTCAGATTTATCAATAGATAATCTGAGAGAGCATACTTGTGCAATAGAAGTTCATTAGATCGATTACAGCGTCATGCTGAGTAATGAATCAAGCACATTTAATGTTTGCAAATACGGCACAACAATTTGGTTCTGAGTGGCCTAGATTCTTTATTGGCAATTAGGACTTTTTACATAATTAAAGAACACGTGCTAAACGAATACATTGGAATATGCCAGGGAAGATGTAGGCAGTAAATCTAAATTGAATAAAAGTATGAGATTTTAACAGAAGTGAATACAAAAATGAGAACATTAATTTGTTCAGCCAGCGTGTCTTACTAATATTTGGAAACTTATTAATTAAAAGGACATATATCAGGCAGACTTACAAGAAACACAATTATGGCTGTTCCTTTCCTATGAGGAAACACTGATGTATTCACATACACGTTAATGCAGACTTCTTGGATTGTATTCCAGTTATGGGGCCTTATCAAACTCTGTTAACACTTTGAAACATAAGTTCAATAGCCTCTCTCTCTCACTCTCTCTCTCTCTCTCTCTCTCTCTTTCCCTCTCTCTCTCTCTCTCGCAAAAGGAATATATGATGGTTATGCTGGTGACACGATGCATATAATGATTGTAATTATGATTAGTATGTCAAAACAGGGATGATGACGACGAAGGTGTTGATAATGGTGGTGATTATAGTAGTAGTGTTAGGGTCGATGCTAATACTTATGATGATGAAAAACAACAATTGACTAAACCACCATGTCTTGAAACGATTGCAATGTATATGCTTCTACGGATTACTAAGATAAGCAGGAGAATGAAAATACTTTGAGAGGAAGAATAAGATGTAACAATGCAATCCATAATCCATTGTAATGTTACGATCGTTAACAGCAAACATCGAACGAACTATGGTGCTCAATACCAAAGTCAGTTTGACACATAAGTTATTTCCTATGATAATGAAGTTTAGCATGCAATGCGATAGCGCGTGGGCACATTATATTAAACGACGTACATACATATTCTAAATGATGCGAAAATCAACATCTACATTCGAATAGTTACATTATACGCCAATTAGGGGAACTGCAGCGAACGAAATAAACAATCCTCCTGATTCTTATTAGACCTGTGCAGGAAGTGTTAACGGGGAATCTAATAAATTAAATAGTTATAGATGAATTCAAGATTTGTGGGAAATATATATTGCAATGTCATGACGGGGGCAGGAAATACAATAAATTACTTTATGAGATTTTCTCGACTGTTGCATCGTGGCATCATAAGAATAAATCATAATTCCGACACTATTGGGACATTGCAAAATGTGGGTATCGATTGCGTGTTCGTCTGCACGATGAGACAGAGAAGCCGACGAAGAATAAGTATACGTTAGATGTAAAAGCAGTCCAGCAACTGAAGTATAGCGATTAATAAATTTTGATTTATTGAATATACATGTTCACTTGCATGAACCACACGAAATAAACTATGAAAAAGCATGAAAACAGGGAAATATGCCAAGATATGATATAATAACAACTGTAAAGTCATTGAAACGAAATTACAAACTTTGAATGTTTGGACGGGTAGATATGAATTAAGTTATTGATCGTTTGGTCATTTAATTAAAACGATCATCTGTCTTAAAAGTGTTATGATTTTTTTTTCACAGTTTATAAAAAAAACGTTTAATTTTGCGATTCGGATCCGTATTCCCCAGCGATTCTTAAACTTAAGTCTTGAAATAAAGTATATTCTTAAAACTGTTATGTGCTTAAGCTTCATGAAAGCTATGTCTAACATGGCAGTTTGCGCCTAACATTAGATTTTGTCTTCATTAAGAGCAATGTGTTAATGACTTATGCAGCATTGTCAGCATGTATATATTCGAATTCTGAAGTATGTTGTCTTGGTTCTAAGTCTATTCTTTATTATTAAGCCTAAGAGTGGGCTTATGAATACACGCCCTGGAATGTGTTTGTTTTTCTATTTATTTATGCCTTATCTTAATAGACTACTGAATAGGTAATCAGTATATTGAGAATTGAAAAACTTTAGGAGGAAACTTCCAGGCTTCTTATGCTGGAAGTTTTGCTCATATGTTGAAGATTTGCCCATTTTGGATGACAAAATGCACGGTCATTCATTATTGAAATTTTGTTAAAATGCATTGGTTCATGTTCCTTTCTATTAAATTAATTTGAGACAAAAGCTCTCAGTGCAATCTCTGTAAAAATACATCAAGATAAAACGCTGACATTGATATACAATATAACAGAATTACAAAGTAGGTAATTTTAAAACTCGTTTGACTTCTTTGGCACTTGGGGTAAAATAATTGAGTAAATATCTCCCAAAATACCATGTATGCAAGCTTAGTGTATGTTTGTAATATGCGTTTTTTAACTGTCTTTAGACCAATTTCAGTCAATAATGGGTTATTTTTGCTGCAATACATTACGCACTCACGCAGTAAAATGCGATATATTGTTAAAAGTGTTCCTTTTCCATCCATTATTATTGTTGTTGTTTAATTTATACTTCAGCAAAATTATAAAATGGGCACATTAATGTGCCAGGGTGATTTTAAAATGAGTTTTAAATGACTGGATATTGTTACACAAATGAAAATCCTTAGAGATGGATGCAATTATTATTATTATAATGAAGCGCGGTATAAGACGCGCGAATAACGCCTATAAAGGCGGTCAGCAACACGAATGGGATTTAAAAAATAACTTTTTGTATATGTTTATTCGTCGACTTAAATTGGTGCCATATATATTCAGTCGCTGTTTTTTTTGTACTAGGCTTAAAACACAGTTACATCTGAAATAAACACCGAACTATGAACATGTTGATCTTAACATGTACAAGTATCTTCCTTTTCTATGGTGTCGAGTCAATTTAGGTGTACATGGATATAATAAAATAATAAAAACATCAAACTTGTTTACTAAAGGGGAGAATAAACAATAAAATGCTTGATTTATTGGCCTGTTGAGAAAACAGTGATAAGCTTGATCAATGAAATGCATTGTTATCATATAAAAATATGATCTTATGTTTAAACCAAAAACATGTTTAATTCGGTACCCCGTGTATTTTCGGGGTTACACCAACATGTAAATTTGTGCAGTTATTTCAACACTTTCATGAATCTTTTTTTGGCGTAATTTGTGAAAGAGTGAACTACAAAGTATTCAAACAGTAACTATTGTATTCACAAAGATTGTAAAATAATCTTTAAGTGCATTTGTTACCCGAAGACAATTAAAGGATCAATGTGGCCAACGTTTATATAGTCCCATTCTTTATTGTAATCATTTGATTGATCAGGGTCGACAAAGAACGCATTCAAAATAAACCTAACTTTCAAAGATAAGATCTATGTCGATACCCACATAACGTACAGTACAGATTGTTCACTATAATCTCTGGAGATCAATACCACAGATTTAATGTCGTGTACTCTCATGGCGACTTATTCTGCGCTAACGCATCATTATGCTCGACATCCATTTGCTTTCCCCTTACTTAACGAGCTTTACCATTTCGAATTTTAAAACTCGCTGGTCGACAGCAAAGGCTCATCCATCGGTCTAAAGTATTCTTAAGTTTACACTTTTAAAGGTTAACTCGACTGATTTAACCATTAGAACTATAATATTTTAAGAGAAAACATATTTTTTAAAGTAGATCCAAACGGGATTCAAATCCCGGTTGTCATGATGAAACGGCTCTCGCGTAACCACTCGGTCATCAGATGTCCTGTACGTGACGTTAATTGCTCAGAAAACGTTTTTTTTTAAGACAAACGTATAATACCGTTTCTTTTCGAAAAGTATAACATATATGTTGTTTTACTCCAGAGGCATCATACGCTACCGCTTGAGCAGAAAATATCCGACAAGTTGTTAACAACCCGTTATTATTTTAAACCGATTTCAGTGCATTTGTTTGTATGTTTATTTTTGGTCGATAGGACGACCATTAGACCATTTCTGACACCATTTCTGCAGATTTTGTATTTTTACAATATTTACGAACTGACTCTCAAACTGACCTTTACTGAACAAAGTCCCATGGTCAGATGACGATACTGCCATTTAGAATGACCACTGTAATCAATGTCCATCTACGTTATTCAGATATGCTCTTGTCATCCGACATGAGGAACTGGCTAAATTTGCAACAAAATGATCGATATTATCAATGATGCCGCGAAAACATCTGAGATTGGATCCAATACCACGCATGCCAGACATGGTGAACAATTGATCACAGAAAGGCGATAGAAACACGTTAATACCAGCACGAGCAGACAATGCTGAACATCTTGTTCTTGTACAGAAATGAGCGTCATTAACAGCGCACGTAATGCAAATGTATTTCGTAGTTGGTCAGATGTATTAATACATAATTAGAGCTAGAGAGGAGAACAGTGCAGTAGAAGCTTATTAGATCGATTACAACGGTATGCTGAGTAATGAATCAAACACATGTCATGTATGCAAATACGGCGCTACAATTTGGTTGTGAGTGGTCCAGATTCTTTATTGGCACGTAAGACTTTTATCAGAATTCAAGAACACAAGCTAAAAGTATCAATTGGAACATGCCCGGGAAGATGTAGACAGTAAATCTCAATTAAAAATCAGCACGAGTTTTTAAAACAGATGAATACAAAAATGCGAACATTATTTGTTCAGGCAACGGGCCTTACTAGTATCTGGAAACTTATTCATTAAAATGGCAAATATCAGACAAACTCACAAACTAGATAGTTATGGCTGTTCCTTTCCTAAAGGGAAACACTCATGTATTCACATTAACGTTCAGGCAGACACCTTGGATAGTATTCAAGTTATGGGACCTTTACTAGGTTTTTAGGACAATAAAGTATTCCGTCTGTGTATCGAACTTGGTTAATACTTTGAAACATGAGTTAAATAGTCTCAAAAGGTATATATGTGTCGTGTTCTGAGAAAACTGGGCATAATGCTTGTGCGTAAATTGTCATCCCAGATTAGCCTGTGCAGTCCGCACAGGCTAATCAGGGACGACAATTTCCGCTTTTATGGAATATTTCGTTTAAATGATGTCTCTTCTTAGCGAAAATCCAGTTTAGGCGGAAAGTGTCGTCCCTGATTAGCCTGTGCGGACTGCACAGGCTAATCTGGGATGACACTTTACGCCCAAGCATTATGCCCAGTTTGCTCAGAACACGACACAAATGATGATAACCGGTATGCTGGTGACACGATGCATATAATGATGCTGGTTTTGATGAGTATGGCGCAACATGGATGATGACGACGAATGTGCTGATAATGGTAGAGATTGAGGTAGTGGTGTTAGGGATGATGATCATAATTGTGAAGATTATTATAATGATGGTGATGATTGAAATGTATGTGCTGCTGAGAATTTACAAGAGTAGCATGAGAATGAAAATGATTTGGGAGGAAGAATACGATGTAACACTGCAATCCATTTTAATGTTATGATCGTTAACACTTAACATCGAACGCACTATGGCGCTCAATTCCAAAGTCAGTTTGACACCTATGTTCGTTCCTATGGTAACGCAAATGCGCAGTGAACACCATAGTTCGTAAGCAGCATAGCGACTTAGACCATGGGACTTACATTGCATTTAGATTATACTCATATATCAAACAGCATAAATAAATATGCTAAATGATACGAAAATAAAAATCTACATTCGAATATCAACATTACACGCCAATCAGAGGAACTGCAGCGAACCAAACAAACAATACTCATGGTTCTTAGAAAAATTGTGCAAGAAGTGTTTACGAAAAATCTAATAAATTAAAACTAATGAGATGAATTAAAGAATTGTGCGAAATAAATATTGCAATGTCATAACGGGGGCAGGAAATCCAATGAAATACGTTATGCGATTTTCTCAACTGTTGCACCGTGGCATAATAAGAATAAATCATAATTCCGACACTATTGGGACATTGCAAAATGGGGGTATCGATTGCGTTGTTGTCTGCACGATGAGACGGAGAAGCCGACGTAGAATAATTATACGTTAGCGGTAAAAGCAGTTACAGCAACTGAATTATAGCGATTAATAAATTCAGATTTATTGAAAGATATACGTTGGCTTGCTTGAACCACACGAAGTAAATTATGAAACGCATGAAAACAAGGGAATATGCAAACATACGATATTATGAAAACCGTAAAGGAATTTAAACGACATTGCAAACTGGGTCTGCTTCGACTGCTAGATATGTATTAATTTATTAATATTTTGGTCATTTAAGTAAAACAATCGTCAGTTTGAAAAGCGTGGTGTACGTTTTCTTTACAGTTTATATAAAACACATTTTATTTTGCGATCAGGACAAGAATATTCTCAAAACTGTTATGTGCTAAAGCTATTTGAAAGCTATGTCTAACATGGCAGTTTGTGCTTAAATTACTTTCTTCATTTAGAACAATTTGTTAGCATGTATGTATTCAAATTCTGAAGTATGTTGTCTGGGTTCTAAGTCTATTCTTTATTACAAAGTCTAAGAATGGGTCGATGAATACATGAACTGGCATGTGTTTCGTCCATTGATTTATGCCTTTAAGTTATCTAAATAGAGTACAAAATAGATAATGATTATATCAACGATGAAAACTGTATGGGCAAACGTCCAGGCCTCTGAGGCTGGACGTTTTGCTCATATAATGTGGAAGTTTTGCTAGTTTTGGACGAACAAATTCCAATTATTGAAATTGTGTTGAAATTCATGGTTAAATGTTCCTTTCTATTCAATTAATTAGATTCCAAATCACTCTGTGTAAGATTTATACACATATATCAAGATAAATCACTGACATTGATATTCTAATATTAAACAATTACAACGTCTGTAATTTTGGAAGTCGTTTAGCCTTTTTGGAAGCACTTTTGGTCAAACTATTGAATAAATATCTCCCAAACTAACATTCATGCAAGCTAAGTGTTTGTTTGCAGTATATGTTTCTCTAATGTCTCCAGACCAATTTCAGTCAAGAATAAGTTATATTTGCTGCCATACATTACGCACTAACGCATTAAACAAAGCGATACATTTCTAAAAGTGTCCCTTTTCCATACATATTATTGCTGTTGTTATAAAGAACGCATATTGTCGTTCGCGCTTCAGCAAAAATATAAAATGGGAATATTAAGTGTTGCCAGGATGGTTTTAAAATGGGTTTAAAATGAGTAATGTCTGGATATTATTAAACAAATGTAAATCCTAAGAGATGGATACAATCATCATTATCATGATGAAGCTCGGTATAAGATGCGCGTATAAGACCTATAAAGGCTGTCAGTAAAATAATGGGATTTTAAAATGTACTAATTTGTATATTCCTCGACTTAAATTGATGCCATATGTTTTCAGTCGCTGTTTTTCAGAAAAAGACAGTATGTGTACTAGGATTAAAACACTGAGTTACATCCGCGTTAAAAATGAACTACGGACATTTGTTCATTGCAATCATGTATCTGCCTGTTCAATTGTGTCGAGTCAATTAAGGTGTACATGGACATAATAAAATAATAAAAACATCAAACTTTTTTTACTAAAGGGGAGCTTAAACCATAAAATGCTTGATTTATTGGCTTGTTGAGAAAACAGTGATAAACTTGCTCAATGTATTTTTGTCATATATAAATATGGACCTAAGTTTAAACCAAATACACGTTAAATTCGGTACGCCACGTATTTTCGGTTTACCATAAACAATATTTACATAAGTAAAACTTGCATATACTAAAATCTATATAAATCAACAGTCACGCTCTCCGATGCCAAAGGTATACATTATATGTCATCTTAGAATGATAATGAATGTGCACTTAATGCACACCGAATGCACAGTGAATGCATCAACAGTCCTATAAAGTCATTTGATGCTATACCAACGGGTGAAAATAGCAGTTATTTTAACGATTTATCACACTTCCATGAATCTTTTTGGCGTAACTTGTGGTGGAGTGAACTACAA
The DNA here is from genome assembly GCA_007657795.1 of Dreissena rostriformis. Taxonomy (NCBI): domain Eukaryota; kingdom Metazoa; phylum Mollusca; class Bivalvia; order Myida; family Dreissenidae; genus Dreissena; species Dreissena rostriformis. The sequence goes on along the minus strand of VMBQ01001858.1, from coordinate 15,388 downwards.
AGTATTCGAACAATAACTATTGTCTTTACAAATCTTGTAAAATATTCATTCAGTGATCTTTTTACCCGAAGACATAGAGGATATGTGTTCATGTCAGTGTAAGATCGTTTGTTATTTCACGAATGATCATAGAAAATATATTTTCACGAGTGGCGAAGCCACGAGTGAAAATTTTAATTTTCTATGATCACGAGTGAAATAACAAACGATCTTACACTGACGTTTACACATTGTCTGTTTCTTTTATGCTCCTTTTTCAAGAAAATAATTAATAATAATTTCTCTTTCGCTGAAAAGTGAACCTCTCTCCCGTGGCGTGCCTCAATACATTGAAATGACGTCATTTTGTTGACGAAATGACGTCATTATTCCAGGGAAATTCTTCAGTTAAACTCTTTTACAATGTAAATAAACGGTAAGAAAAAGCATAAAATTAAAAGAAAATTTAATGGATTCGGTATCGATTTAATTTCAGTCGTGATCATAGAAAAATATAAACAAGGATATAAACAATGGAAGTACATCTTGATATGAAAATCCAAAAATAGAAAAAGGAATTCCGAAAATTTGTTCTTCTCACTGATTATATTTCACTGCAGAAATGTCATATTTTATCATTAGGTAAAAAAGAAAATTAAATCATTAATGTGATAGATGTTTATATTTCCATTCTGCATTACAATCATTGATCAGGGTCGACAACGGACGCATTCAAACTAAGCATCAATTTAATATGAAAGAGAAGATCTAGTTTGATACGCACCAAACGTAACTGAGCTTCTTCAGTCATAGCCCTGGGGATCAATACCACAGACGTTATGTCGTGTATTCTCAGTGCACCAAAATCTGCGAGATAGCATCATTATGCTTGACATTCATTTGATTTCCCCTTACCTAACGAGCTTAACCATTTCGAATTATGAATGCATAAATCTCGCTGGTCGATAACAAGGGTTCATCCATCGCTCTGCATTAGATCGATACCGAAATGCTCCAGTACAAAAGCTAGAAAAAGCTAGAAAACATTTTAAAACTAAACGGTTGGATTTTGACTCAATAGTATATAACATATAATACCTTGTCCGAAGTATCAACAATCTATAAACTGCTAAACAGGTTTCATGTTGTTGTTTTTAAACAATTAAGAGCATGCCAAATAGATTACAGTAAATGAAAGGCTTTCGAATAGATTCATCGGCAAATCTTCGGGTTTTTTTAGCGTGGTCAGGTTAAATAATTGTGTTCACCTGCATTTTTTGGGAAAAGATGGGATACATTGAATTCTGATCTTCCTTGAGATACAAACAGGAGACACGGTTTGAAATTGTTCTTGAGATGCATTTACATGTATTATGTCCTCCTGAAAGCTTGGTAATCTGCTGAGACTTATGGTAAAAAGGGGGGTCCAATAACTCTCAACAGTCTTGATGTTAAACGCTTTCCTTAAAAGGGGGATGATTTGGTTATCCTTCCGGGATAAATAGGGGCGACAATAAAGAAGTGGTTCCACCATCAATTCGTACCCATGTCTTCCATTGTCAGTTAAACGTTACCAGTTAAATCTCTGTACGGTGGTAAGTTGTATCAATTCACTCATGTTCGTCTGTCCGTATGTTTTATTTACTTTCAAATAAATATTTAGAAAATCAACAAATGTTTGCTATCATCACACAGTAAAACGTCAGAAGTGACTTCCCTCGATCCCTTTTTTTTTGACCAACATAGATAAGACTGTATCGCAAAAGTCTGTACAGTGTGCACAATTAAATCAGATTCGTTGATTGTATATAGCGATTTATCAATAGTGGAAATTGAAAACTTTTGAAGTTTTGTTTATTTGATATTAATTCTTAATTGTCCTTCCCTAAGCGACCGGCTCTGACATTTGTATCACAAACTACCGGTCTCCGTCACTCTAGATAACAATTACAAAATGCGGCTTTTGTTACCTGAATCGCCCCTAACGATGGTCATTCGGTAGATATCGTACTCATACTGAATATCTTCAAATTTGCCATTCTCTATTTCTGAGTTCAGAGCGGACATCTTATTGGACAAGGTTAAGAAGTAAAGCAAGTGCATGAGGTGTATTCCACAGAAAGATAAATCTGTTCATCAGTTCATCAGTCCAATAATCGATATCCTACCAAATAGAGACGCCATTCAATACGACATGTCATTTGATAAAGAACGCAATCATAAAGGGACATTGTCACAGATTTTGGGACATATTCTGATGTTTTACGTTTAATACGTTAATTTGACATATTTAAGCATTAGAACTAGACTATTTTAAGAGTAAATATATTTTAAAAGTTGCTCCCCACGGTCATCATGATCAAACGGTTCACGTGACAACCGATCGGCCATTAGTTCTGTGCGTGACAATCATTGCACATAAAACGATTTCTTAAAAAGAAAAAAGTGTAATACCGTTTCTGTTCGAACAGTATAACATATAGGTCGATTTAATCCAGATGCATTTTAAGCTATCGCGTGTGCATAAAATATTCGACAAGTTATAATTAAATCATTTTCAGTTTTCCCCGATTTTAGTGCTTTGGTTTTTTTAGTTGTTGTGGGTAGACGATCCGAGACACCATTTCTGCCAATTTGGTATTTATTGACAATATTTACAAACTGACTCTCTAACTGACTTTTACTGAGTCCGATGGTAATGCGACGGTACTGGCATATAGAATGTGTACTGTAATAAATGTCCACCTTCATGATTCAGATCAGTGCTGTCATCCGAGATAAGTAACTGGCTTAATTTGCAACAAAATTGATCGATATTTTCAATGACGCCGCGGAAACATCTGACATTGGATCCAATTCCGCGCATGACAGACATCGTGAAAAATTGATCACAGAAAGGCGATATAAACGCGTTAATACCAGCACGACGAGACAATGATGAACATCTTGCACTTGTGCAGAAATGAGCGTCCTTAACAACGAACGAAATGTAATTGTATTCCGTAGTAGTTCCGATTTGTTAACACATAGTAAGAAAGAGAGAGCATAATAGTTAAATAGAAGCTTATTAGATCGATTACAAAGTCATGCTGAGTAATAAATCACACACATTTCATGTATGAAAATACGGCGCAACAATTTGTTTGTGAGTGGTCCAGATTCTGTATTGGCAAGTAAGACTTTTTATCAGAATTAAAGAACACAAGGTAAAAGTATCAATTGGAATATGCCCGGAAGATTAAGGCATTAAATCTCAATTTAATAAAAGCACGAGTTTGTAATAACCTAGTAAGCGAATACAAAAATGCGAACATTATTTTTTCAGCCAACTTGTCTTACTAGTATCTGGAAACTTATTCATTAAAAAGGCATATATCAGGCACACTTTCAAACAACAGCATTATGTTTGTTTCTTTACTACTAGGTTTTTTAATAGAAAAAAAAAACATTGTGTCTGTGCATTAAACTCTGTTAACACTTTGAAACATGAGTTCAATAGTCTCAAAAGGTAGTATGATGATTATGCTGATGACACGATGCATATTATGATGCTAGTTTTGCTGATTATGGCGAAAAAAGGATGATGACGAAGAAGGTGTTGATAATGTTGGTGATTGTAGTAGTGGTGTAAGGGATGATGATCATAACTATGATAATTATTATGATGATGGTGATGATTGCAATTTATGTGCTACCGGTGATTAGCAAGAGTAGCAAGAGAATAAAAATATGCCATGATGACGAATTAGATGCAACTCTACAACCCATTTAAATGTTATGACCGTTAACACCAAGCATCGAATAAACTATGGTGCTCAATACCAAAGTCAGTTTGACACCTAAGGTAGTTCCTATGGTAACGCACTTAAGCATTCAACACCAAAGTGCGTGAGCACTAAAGTGAATTTTACACCATGGAACTTAGATTTAATATAGATTATAAACATGTATCAAACGACATAAATAAAAAGTATAAATAATAAGAAAATCAAAATCGACATTCGAATAGCAACATAACACGCAAATCAGGGGAACTGCAGAAAACAAAACAAAACAATGATCCTGAAAACTGTACAAGGAGTATTTGCGGAGAATCTTATAAATTTAGTGGAATGAGATGGATTCAAGAATTGTGTGAAATATATATTGCAGTGTCATGACGGGGACAGGAAATCCAATAAATAACTTTATGCGATTTTCTTAACTGTTGCACCGTGGCATCATAAAAATAAATCATAAGTCCGACCCTATTGGGACATTGCAAAATGGGGGTATCGATTGCGTGTTCGTCCTGACGATGAGACAGAGAAGCAGACGAGGAATTATTATACGTAAGCTGTAAAACCGGTTCCAGCAACTTAATTATAGCGATTAATATATTTAGATTTATGGAATGATACACAGTTATGTTGGCTTGCGTGAACCCCACAAAGTAAATTATAAAAAGCATGACAACTGGGGAATATGTAAACATACGATATTATATAAACAGTAAAGGCATTGAAACAAAATAAAAAACAAGTGTGTCTACTTCGACGGGTAGATATTTAGTATTTGATGTTCTTGGTCATTTAATTAAAAAAAAAAAATATCTATTCAAAAGGCGTGGTGTAAGTTTAATTCCCAGTATCAAACAAGTTTTATTTTGCGAACAAGACACTTTATTTTGCCTCGATTTCATTGCGTTTTATTATTTTGTTGTACTTGGGTCGGTGAGACAACCACTGGACACCATTTCTGCCGATTTTGAATTTTTGACAATATTTACAAAATGATTCTCTAACTGTCTTTTACTAAACTAAGTCCCATGGTTAGGTGGCGGTACTGGCATATAGAATGAGTACTGCAATCAATGCCCACCGACATGATTCTGATCTGTTCTCGCATTCGCCATAAGTAACTGGCTAAATTTGCAACAAAAATGATCGATATTATTATTGACGCCACGGAAACATCTGAAATTGGATCCACTTCCACGCATGAAAGATATGGTGAACAATTGATCACAGAAAGGCGATAGAAACACGTTAATACGAGCGCGACGAGACAATGATGAATATCTTGTTCGTGAGCAGAAATGAGCGTCCTTAACAACAAACGTAACCTAATTGTATTTCGTAGTTGTTTAAGTTGGTAAACAGCGTAGACCCAGAGGAAACGCCGCATGATGCGGCGTCTCATCAGGGTCTGCGCTGTTTGCTTAAAGGAATTTCTGTAAGAAATATTCTAAATATAGAAATAAATATACTAGACATCCCTAATTTTGGAAATAAATTGATCCGATTTAGAAGGATGGGCGAGTCCACGTGTCATAAATGGGTTAAATAGTCTCAAAAGGTATATATGATGATAACCGGTATGCTGGGGACACGATGCATATTATGATGCTGGTTTTGCTAATAACGGCGAAAAGGGATGATGACGACGAAGGTGTTGATAATGTTGGTGATTGTAGTATTGGTGTTAAGGATGATGATCATAATTATGATGAGTATTATCCCACGCCGGGTATGCGAATACTTCGTTGACGGATGGCACTTCACTAACAGAGAACAACAAACGCCACGCGCGAGAGGTAAGTTCCTCTGTTTTATTTAAAGTTATATCCTAAAGATTAGTTTTTAAGACAAGACACATGGTCGAGTTGATAAATGGTGTATCCTTTTGTATTGGGAATACACAATTTCACGGAAGAATGGTACAGTTTTGCCCAAAAAATAGAAAATTCGATCGGAAAACAGCATAAACTGGATGAACAGTAAACATTTTAACAAAATAAAACTACTTAGAATTATTGCAAGAAATTGTTTGCTATTCCAGCATGTAGAGTAATCACTGTGCTTCAAATACTGAAATTTTGATAGTATTCAATGAAATATAAACAAAGATAGAGCATGTTGTAATAGGTGGCATACATAAAGTTGCAGGCACTTTGTTTACCGATAAAGGGCACTTCAGATTACGGAGACTTTCAACAAAGCGGGCACTCTAATAACTGAGTTTTATCTTCTACCTTAAATGCATTTATTTATATTATGGCTATTCATACGAAACATTTTGAAAATATATTTATCAAAAATCACATTACTATTAATTTATACTATGTTTATTATAATTGCAATTTTCAAATAAGATAATATTTATTATTAAATAAATGTGTACATAATGAACTTGTTTTTTATTGGTAACTTGAGATTCAGAGAAATGAAAATACAACGGATAATGCGGATCAACACAATCGTGTTCAATTTTACTTATAGCAGGGTTCTAGATAACGGTAGTGAAGGGGTCTTTATGAGGCAAATACACATTTGTTCTTCATAAAATCCTATGTCGGTTGTGCTTATTTGAATCGCATCATCAAGACGATACTTATGCGTAGCAACAAAAATTAAAAAGAGAATGGTAAAACTCCATTAATTTTGAGCCCTGCTTATAGGGAGCACTTCCCTTTACGCAACGCTAACGTTTGCTCGAAGTGCGATTCACCTAGCCCTAAATCACTGTATTGGTTGAGTTTAAAGAAACGCGGGTAAAATTAAATCGTAAAAACAACTGATTCTGGAAAAAAGGAATGCGTACATAAAATGTTTAAATGTCATATTATGGAGTCAGTACTTAGTATACCCCCACAAACGAAGTTTAGGGTGCTATATAGGATAGAACTTGTCTGTCTGTCGGTCTGTCGGTCGGTCGGTCCGTATGACGTGTCCGCTCTCTCGGTTTTCATCCGATCTTCACCAAACTTGGTCAGAAGTATGAGGATGTTAGTTCTCTGCGATACATCAAGCCAAGGTAATATGCGTATGTTTTTTTCTTGGTGTCAATAGAATTTCAGTGAAATTACGGCTACAGTTTGATCGTATTCTTGCTTAACAAAAACACCATCATGATTTTCGTACAGTTTAGGACGTCGTTGCATCTCAATAATGTAGACACATTATACCCCAAATAGATCTCAAACTCGCCATTTCTTGGATGGTCTTATTTTGGCTTCTCAGTTCTAACTTTGTATGGTCAAGATCATGACTCGCTTTCTTTGAATGTGTTCAATTTTACTACAGGGATCACGCTTTCGATCATCCAAATCGAGCCTCTAGAAAGCAGAGACGCAAAAAAGGACTAATAAGTAAGCCTGGGCAGCCAGCACACGGCGAAAAGGGGGTGCGTCAGTATCACTCAAGAGATGACTCGAAAATACCAGCACATCGACGCCTTGGACTAAAAGACCTACCCGAATGAATATGTAAAAGGCTTTATACATCCAATGAGAAGAAATTAAAAAAATGTTACAGTGATTTTTGCTTTTATTTAACATTGAACACTTTTAACGGATAACAATTATAAATTGACGACATCCAATGACCCTGATTAAGCTTTTCATTTAAATATACACAGGTGCTGTATGCGCAACTTTCAAAACGAACCAGCTAACACCAATCAGTGAATGTTGATTACAAACAGTAACATACAATTATGAAATAATATGCCCAATGATCATCGTCTACCGAGCAATTTAACAAATAGATCGCAATATAAATCACAATATAAATCACAATATAGTCTGTAAAACAAAGGTAAACAACATTAAATAACCCGAGACTGCACTTTTAACTTTGAATATACATGTACTTCAATGCTCAATGGGTAAACATCATGCAAAAATAAAACTTTCGCTTTTTATATAAAAAATGCACATTTATTAATTAAGTAGACTAACTATAAACACTGATGAAAAAAGCGATTGAGAATTAAGAATGCGGTATACATGTGTCTTCATTATTGTCACATCGTGTTTTGAAAATAAATATAAAATGAAAAAAAGCAGAAACAATACAATCATGCTTAGTAACATTTGAACCTTATCACAATAAAATCATATGCAGCTGACTAAATAAAACATTAAAACAAAAAGTTAAATGTTATGAACTCCTGTATGCGTCATTTGAAGAAAGAAACGAAAACAAAATAACAAAACTTGTACAATACGATGACATGAAACGGACTAAACGTGACCAGAGGAGTTCTTGTGGCGAACAAGGCCACTCATGTACTTATACGTCGCGCCACAAGTACAGATGAACTTCTGCTGACTATGCTCCGCGACCATGTGGTTTCTCAAACTGGCTCTATGATTGTACACTGTATCACATACATGGCACTTGAACACTTTTTCTTTCGAGCAAACGAGAACATGTTCACGTTGGGCAGACCGGCAGGTGAAGGTCTTGCGACAATGCACACACGCATATGGTTTTGCTCCTGTGTGCGTGTTCAGGTGGTCTTGAAATTTAGAATTCTGCCAATATATCTTCCCACAGTTTGGAAATGGACATTTCTTGTCATAGTTCACAACCTCTACCTCATGGGTTTTCTTGTGGAATTCCATGTAGTTACGAGTGGAAAAAACCTTTCCACAACTTTCGCACATGATTGGCCTATGTTTGTCCTCGATGTGTTTCCTTTTATCTTCCTCAGTCTTAAAGAACTGAGTGCACACTGAGCACTTTATGCATCCATCCTCATGTGTCTTCAAATGACGCTTCAAGTTGGCTTTCCTAGCATAACTGGCCTCACAAATTCCACACGAGAACCGTTCGCTTGTACACAATTCTTCTTCTAAACTAATGTCCAACAACGAACCGTCGGCGGCATTCATAAGCTCCGATTCACTCATCCTGTAATAAATAATTGTGTCACTTATATGCAACTTCATATGCAGCATGTGTTGTGTTTATATTAAAAACAAAGACGGATATGCATAACTTTTTACACCACTGTCGTGTGATTAAATCGACCCCGCCCGTTCTTTTATTGCTATTTTCGTTTACTGGCATTGAGCCAAAAAGTTCCAATAGAATTTCGGACCTGCATCGCTGCTGATATTAATCTCTGAGAGGCAGTTTAAGCAGAGTGATTATTCATGACATGCTATCTAATATATAAGTAAATAGCCTTAGTACCTTCATTTGGACATAAAGATAAATGCTTTAGATCAACCGTTTAGAACGTAATTTAAAATATATGGTCATATAGATTTTACTCATTAGACATATCCAATTTGTTTAACATTTATCTTTCACATTTATACCAAATCATAATCATATTTCAAAGGGATAAGAACATGCTTCGGTAATTCGTTTTTTATTTACGTACTAAGTACATACATTTTTATTTATTGCCTGCTTACTTTAACAGTATTCCACAGCGAATTCTGCATTTTTGATTCCAAAAAAACGAGTGTGTTATATCTGGAAAAAAAGTGTCTAGATGTCGGGAAACGAAGTGCCATTGTTTTTTAGATGATCGGTAAACGAAGTGCAGATGAAAAATGTGCATGCGACTCTTAAAACATTTGAATTTTCTCAAATACATTAGTAAACTAAAATGTAACATGTTGTAACATTACTGGATATATTGATCTTTTATTTCGAATAGTAAGCACGTTCTTGATTTATTTCCAAGTATGTTTATTTTGTTAAAATATGTACTGATCATTCAATTCATGCTGATTATCGATGGAATTTTATCGTTTTTTTTTTAATAATTCACCGTTTTTCCGCGAATTTCTTTCTTCGCAATACGAAGTGCTATACCATTAATCACCCAAACAATGTTCCGTGTCTAAAAACCAAATAAACAGAACATAAATACAAAAAAGCTGAAGAACTCACCTCTCGCGCGTGGCTTTTGTTGTTCTCTGTTAGTTAAGTGCCATCCGTCAACGAAGTATTCGCATACCCGGCGTGTATCATGATGGTGATGATTGCAATTTATATGCTATTGATGATTAACAGGCATGTTATGATCTTAAACACCAAACATCGAGCGCACTATGGTGCTCAATACCAAAGTCAGTTTGACACCCAAGTTCGTTCCTATGGTAACGCGCTGTAGCATTCAACACCATAATGCGTAAACACCATAGCCGCGTTTACAAAACGGGACTGAAATTCCATTGAGATTATACACATTTATCAAACGACATAAATAAATATTCTTAATGATTAGACAATAAAAAATCTTCATTCGAATATCAACATTACACGCCAGTCAGGGAAAATGCAGCTAACCAAACAAACAATCCTCCTGATCCTTAGTAAAAGTGTGCAAGAAGTGTTAACGAAGAATCTAATAAATTAAATACAATGACATGAATTCAGGAATTGTGTGAATATATACTGCAGTGTCATGACGGGGGGCAGGGCATGCAATCAAATAAATTACTTTATGCGATTTTCAAAACGGCTGCAACGTGGCATCATAAGAATAAATTATAATTCCGACACTATTGGGACATTGCAAAATGGGGGTATCGATTGAGACACGATAAGACAGAGAAGCAGACGAGGAATAAGTATACGTCAGCTGTAAAGCCAGTTCCAGCAACTTAATTATAGCGATTAACATATTTATATTTATGTAAAACAGAAATACCGATTATAATGATAATACCAGACCTGATTCGTATGGACTATTGTGACAGACTCAAATGCCTAATGACGGATAAACGAGTGATATATAAATTTGCTTTATTTATAAAAGATTGCTACTTAAAACGAGAAAGTATTATATGTGTGACGATAAGACTTTATTATTGTTATTTTATAAAATTGTTCGTGACATTTATACATGCTTTATCCTATATCAAACCAGTGACGGCTACACTTATGAATGTTTGATGAGTGACTCATCGCCATTTGCATGGCCGGGTACATATAGTACTGCAAACATCGAAACAAAATCATGATTCAATATACTAAACATTTCATTATTTTAGTTTGATTTGAAATTGTATATAATAGTTACTATACAAATGTCGTATGTGTCACTTAAATAAAATATGAAACTACAAACGGTTTGTTGGCATGCGTGAACCACACGAAGTAAATTATGAAAAGAATGAAAACAAGGGAATATGAAAACATACGACATTATAAAAATCATTAAAGCCATTGAAATTGCAAAAATTATCTGCTTTGACTCGTGGTGTGAGTTTACTTCACTGTTTCTAAAAATCGTTTAATTTTGCGATCAGGACCCGTATTCCTCCAACGAGTCTTAGACTTAAGCCTTCAAAAAAAGGAATATTCTTAAAACGGTAATGTGCTAAAGCTATTTTAACCCTTTGCATGCTGGGAAATTTGTCGACTGCTAAAATGTCGTCTGCTGAATTTCTAAAATTAGCATTTTCTTTGATTTTTTTCAAATAATACTATCAGAATAGCAAACAGTTTGGATCCTGATGAGACGCCACGTTCTGTGGCGTCTCATCTGGATCCAAACTGTTTGCAAAGGCCTTCAAAATCCGGTTCCAGCGCTCAAAGGCTTAAAGCTATGCCTTACCTGGCAGTTTGCGCATAACAGTATATTGTTTCTTCATTTAGAACAATATGGTAATGACTTAAGCACCATGTTAAGCATGTATATATCCAAATTCTTAAGTATGTTGTCTTGAGTCTAAGTATATTCTGTATTCTTAAGTCTAAGAGTGGGTTGATGAATAAAGCCCTGGTATGTGTTTTTTTTTTCGATTTATGTTTATCGTATTTAAATAAACTACTGAATAGGTTATCATTATATCAAGGATTGAAAAACTGAAGGAAACTCCCAGGCTCCTGATGTTGAACGTTTTGCTCATATGTTGAAGTTTTGGACAGTTTTGGGCTACACAATTCACGGTCATTAATTATTGTGATTTAGTTTAATTTCACGTTTTAATGTTCCTTTCTATTTAATTAATATGATTCCAAATCACTAATTGTACAAGCTATATACATATATCAAGATAAATCCCTGATAGTGATATTGCAACATAACAGAATTACAAAGTATTTCATTTTGGAACTCTTTTAGCTTATTTGAATACACTGTTGGTAAAACGGCGGAGTACATATCTCCCAAACTGCCATTCCTGCAAGCTCATTGTATGTTTATTATATGCGTTTCTTACCTGTCTCCAAACCAAGGTCTGTAAAGAATGAGTAATGTTTGCTGCCAGACATTACATTAACACTGCATTTAGCAAAATTCGAAACGTTTTTACTCACGCAGTTAACAGAGCGAAACATTGCTAAAGTGTCCCTTTTCTATACATTATAATTGTTGCTGTAATTAAGAACGCATAGTTTCGTTCGCGCTTCAGCAAAATTATCAAATGGGCATATAAAGTGTTGCCAGGGTGGTTTTAAAATGGGTTTTTAATGTCTGAATATAATTATACAAATGTAAATCCTAAGAGTTGGATGCAATTATCATTATTATAATGAAGCTCGGTATAAGTTGCGCGAATAACGCCTATAAAGGCGGTCAGCAAAAATAATGGGATTTTAAAATGTACTAATATGTTTATTCGTCGACTTAAATTGGTACCATATGTATTCAGTCGCTGTTTTTCAGAAAAAGACAATTTTTTTTACTCGGCTTTACAAACTGAGTTACATCCGCTTTAAAAATTGAACTACGGACAATTTAATCTTAACAATCACGTATCTGCCTTTTCTATTGTGTCGAGTCAATTTAGGTGTACATGGATATAATAAAATAATAAAAACGCCAAACGTGTTTACTAAAGGGGAAAATAAACCATCCGATTGTTGATTTATATGCTTTTTGAGAAAACAGTCATAAACTTGCTCAATAAAATGTGTTGTTATCATACAAAAATATGTCGTGTTCTGAGAAAACTGGACAAAATGCATGTGCGTAAAGTGTCATCCCAGATTAGCCTGTGCAGTCCGCACAGGCTAATCAGGGACGACCCTTTCCGCTTAAACTGGATTTTCGCTAAGAAGAAACATCATTAAAACACAAAAATCCATAACAGCGGAAATTGTCGTCCCGGATTAGCCTGTGCGGACTGCACAGGCTAATCTGGGATGACAATTTACGCACAAGCATTTTGTCCAGTTTTCTCAGAACACGCCACAAATATGTTCCTACGTTTGAACCAAATATATGTTTAATTTGGTACGCCACGGTTTTCAATCAAAAATATTTACATAAGTAAAACTTACAAAAACGCACATCTATATAACTCAACAGTCACGCCACCGATGCCAAAGGTATACATTATATGTCATCTTAGAATTATACTGAATGTGCATTTAATGCACACTGAATGCATCAACAGTCCTATACAGTCATTTGATGCTATACAAACGGGTAAATATGTCCAGTTATTTCAACGAGTTCTTACACTTCCTTGAATCTTTTTGGCTTTGCTTGTAGATGAGTGAACTTTAAAGTATTAGAACAGTTACTATCCTATTCACAAAGCTTGTAAAATATTCATTAAGTGAATGTCTTACCCGAAGACAATAAAAATGATCAGTGTGGTAAAGATGTATAGCTTGTTTATAGCTTTTAAATTTTTCATTGGTTGAAAACTATTTATTCCATAATGTTTTTACAAGATAAGTTACAAGCATCTTAAGTTTCTAGGTTTGGAACGTTAGCTACGCTACAAGGGATCCTTTCCTTAGTAATATGTTGACAAACATAGTGACGGTTCTTGCATCTTAAACACAAAACAATACAGACTGATTCAAGGTTAAACAAATTTGTGAGCATAATTGAAACCATTCTTCATTGCAATCATTGATGATGGGCAACAACGAACGCATTTAAAATAAGCCTCAATTTCAGTTGACAGAGAAGATCTTATTTGATACTCACCAAACGTAACTGTACAGCTTGTTCAGTCCGATCTCTGGCGATCAATAACTTAGACACAATGTCGTGTATTATAAGCGCGACAAATTCTGTGCTAAAGCATCGTTATGCTTGACAAACATGTGAGCACTGGGAAAACGGTGCTTAATGCATGCGCGTAAAGCGTCGTCCCAGATTAGAATGTGCAGTCCGTACAGGCTAATCAGGGACGACACTTTTCGACTAAACTGGATTTTCGTCAAGAACACTCTTCCTTTAAATGAAAAATTCACTAAAAGCGGAAAGTGTCGTCCCTGGTTAGCCTGCCATGCATTAAACCCCTTTTCACACATTTATTTTTCCCTTAATTAATTAACGAGCTTTACCACGTCAAAATTATGAGTGCATAAATCTCGCTGGGTCGATAACGAGGGTGCATCCATCGTTCTACGTTCAATCAATAAACAAATGCTCCAGTGCAAAAGCTGGCGTTCTGCACATTTGTTTTTCAAATTGCTCAATTTAACCTTTCCAGACAGAAAAATCGTTTGAAATGACTTTGAAACGCTCTCTATGAAAATCCTTGAAACAAACAACTAAACGACAGGTGTTTGATACCAAAGTATATTATATAAAATGCATTGTCCAAAGTATGGATATAATATAAACTGCTAATTTGGTTGCATGCAAAATAGAGTAAATGAAAGATTTTCAAATAGATTCCTCTGCAAATCTTGTATTACTAGTGAACGTGGTCAGGGTTAACCCATTTATGCCTAGTGGACTCTCCGATCCTTCTAAATTGGATCAATTGATTTCCAAAATTAGGGATGTCTAGTATATTTATTTCTATATTTAAAATATTTCTTACAGAAATTCCTTTAAGCAAACAGCGCAGACCCTGATGAGACGCCGCATCATGCGGCGTCTCATCTGGGTCTACGCTGTTTGCCAAGGCCTTTTTTCTAGACACAATGCATAAATGGGTTAATACACATCTTCACATCAAGGGCGCTTCTTTTTTCTTAAACGATATCTACACCAGAGCAATAACTAAGTATACAATGTGATAAATATCTCTTAGAAAAACAAAACCGTTTTTGTTTTTATCCAATAAGCAGCTAAGAAGCGAACAAGTGGTCGAACAGCATTTACTTTATTGACTAGAGTATAATTCTAACAGCTTATTGCGATTCAATTATTTAGCGCGTGGATGTATTAAATAACAAAATAGAATTGTGGTAAAACAGCAGACGAAAATCTTTGGTACAAACATACCAACGTCTTTATCTGGTCATTTGAAGGGCACGGTTTGACCTCTCTAAAATGGCTTGTGTAACAGGCGCTTGAATATTCAATATATGTAAAAATATAAATCACAAATAACAACATAATTATGTACTCACCTATATGTAGCACGCATATAAACACCAAAATTCCACTCAAATGATTCAGCGACATAATAACGCGAAAGAAAGAGAAACTAGAACTAAAACGCTTCGAAAATAATCACAGACGCCAATATTCTTGCATAGATTGAATTCGCATACATTTGTACTTAGCAAATGCCAGTAAAAGACTGCGGTTTATTGAGCATGCGCGGTAAGCCAGTAGCGATCGAAGCATTGGAAGTGTGCTCGATTAATCGAACTTGAGTTTTAAATAGAGCGGCAGACGATGTCGAAATATTTAGTGCTGTATTGCGAAATGAACACACTTACATATTCAAATCGAAGCGCCGATTTCAAAATCTAAA